>OX940977.1:9841980-9989611 GCA_954871275.1 Leptopterna dolabrata | reverse complement strand
GTCCGGAATTGCGTCTCCATGTGAACCTTGCTTTAGTTCAGTCTTCGGTTAGCTTCGCAATGGCTAGCCCCAGACCAGGTTTCCCACTGATAACATCGATAACGCCTCTTCTGTCTTCCCCCATGAGTTTCAGTTTGTTGTTTGATAAGTTGAGTTTTGTCGTTCGATTATTTATGATGGAGAGCCATAAGAGAAGGAGAACTGTACATTTTTCGAAGGCAGAGGAGGAGTTGGTAGTTGAGTTGATTTTAAAGAGGAAGGAAGTAATAGAAAACAAAAAGCAGATGAGGTGATGTGGAAGGGGAAGGATGCTTCCTGGAATGAATTAAACGCCGAGTTCAATAGTGTGTCTACACACTTGGTGATTGGTGTACGTATCGACAAGCTGAGGATGTACTGACACCGCCAAAATCAGCTGCTGACAACAAAAATGAACCTGTGGCCAGGTATCTCAGCGCCATGTACAATTTGGACCCTGAAGGTATTCCATTGTTCCTGAAACCAGAAATGATCAATTTTTTCAGTTCTCTAGAATCAATTTGCATAGCAATGAAATTATTTATCGAGATGTATGGAGGGACCATGTTCTTGATGATAAATGGAAGCTAAGTTTCGCATAGATATTACAACCATTAGTATCGTTGTCATATAGAAATACATACCCAAGACAGCTGTGAAGGTTGGTTTCGACAGCCCAAATTGGTCTATAAAATCAAGATCGTCGCACACTTCCATTATAATTGACTCTCTGTTTGAAGACCCGTGGTCGTCTTTGCGCCGGATGATCATTTCGACTTCATCGTCGTCATCCTCGAATGTTCTACGATATGCCATTCTCGCAATTTTACGCAAAACGCCTATTATACACGACGGCCGAAAACTGACCGTTTTAGGGGGAAGTATTATCAAATAAAACTAGAAAGAAAGTCGAACCAACAACAACAACAACGACTCAACCGTTAACTCTCGGAGTCAACGCGCTATTCCCTGGATGGAGTAGGGACTAAGATCTGGGAGTTTACTCGCTTGGTAAACCGGGGGTTAAGACTAACACGGGGTGGTGAAACGCATCTTCGAGTTACCAGTAACTCGAACCTTAACTCGAGGTGGTGAAATCCACCATTAGTGTTTCTAGGTTACGGGGCAGTGGCCCAAGTGGCCTTGGGCCAGCATCCAGCTGTTCGTTCACATAACAGAGGCCCTGAAGTTTTCACAGAAAAGCTTCCTCAACGTGAAACATACGGTCTTATATCCAGCCCGGTTATTATTATTTATCATTGCTATAGGGAACATCTGATTATTATCACACATGGCTGATGTATAAAATCGAGTTGGTCGTCCCGTGATATTGTTTCATTTTACGAAAGGTGGTTATTTTGAGTTTTATTGATAGGTAGACTTAGGTTTTATTAGGTGTAATGTTGTGCGCAGCCGAGCGAATCCCCTATAAATACATGAAGAGCTTGTGTGAGCATACCTAACCGGAGCACACAAATGACGTAATTAAGATCAGATGGCTCGCTTATCACTGGGAGTCGCAGAGTGGGTGCTCCGTAATGGCCATTAATCAGGTGGAGAGTACATCCGCAGCTTTCCTCAGTTCATTACCGGCTCACCTGATAGATGGCTCCATAAGAAAAATGCTAGCGGGGGCCCGATGAAATATTAGCAGTTCTCGTGTTTCCGTTGTCATTGGAGCTAATGCACCGAGAAGGCTTCCGAATGACGAATCGCTGTCTTGCATGGGGCCCTTCAGTTAATGGCCCTTTAATCTCAATCTTTGCTGGGGGTCATTCTGTGGGTGCAGGAGTCGACTCAGGGGAGTTTCATCACAGTTCAATCAGCTCTCATTGGTTCAAATTATGCGAAAATTTCATGTGTATTTCTCAGGGCCCGTGAGACATGTTGTTTTGCATACATGTATACAGATTTATATCAGCTCTCTATTATGTTTCACTAAAATTAAAAGGTATACATCCGGTCGAGATATCATTGCTAGGGAACACGGCTGTTTTATGAAGTCGAGTTGGTTGTTCTGTGATACTATTTCATTTGAAGTATGATGGCTATTTTGGATTTTGTTAATATAAATATTATGTACTTTTGCAACTTGAACAAACGATATGCTTCATTAATAACAACAAATAATTTATTAGTTATAGAATTATTGAATCCCGCGCATTTTTATGAAATTTCAATTCCCGCGCCGGCTCCAGTACTCGACTTAAGGCTTTCCAGGGGCGAAGGGGGGGGGGGGGGGGGGGGGGGCACGAGGGTAGGTATTGACCACAGAAAACATCGATCTACGCAGAAGGGGCATCTGGACAGGTAAATCCGTTGTGTAATAGTCCGCAGCGTTTTGGTTTATTATTTTCAATAATGAACCTTTGGAATCGAGCATGAAGAAAAAAATGCTAACCCCCCCCCCCCCCCCCCCCTTAAAATTTTATGGATGTTTCATAGTATGTAGAATCCGACAAAGCAATACAAAAATTTCTGTCTGTCCGCCGTACTGACCACTTTTCCTAGTTACCATGAAAAAAAATTGATGAAATTCGGCTTATAGGTTCCGTTTGGGGTCTATTGGGTCCTCGAAGCTCGGCGTTACTGTCAGTCATCTCTAAAAGGTTAAAAATGGGGGTTAAATTTTTCAGAACGCCGTAGCTCGAAAACATTCAATAGAAGGGTATGGTTTTTTTAAAGTTTTTAAATTGGTCTTGAACTAAAGAATTTTTTGAGACTCCCTGAGCATTGTGCGACCAGCCGTTCGTTTGCACCAAAAAGCTTCGTCAACATGATCGTGAATCAAACGGTATAAATCCGGCCCAGATAAATATCATCAATAGGGAGCAACTGATTATGATCAAGGATGGCTTTATGAAGTCGAGTTGGTTATTCTGCGATATCATTTCATTTGAAAAATGATGGATCTATTGGATTTTGTTGGTAGGTACTTTTGAAACTTGAACGAACGCTGAAGTATTATTGATGGGTAAATTATTACACATTGGTAAATTATTACACAACGGCAAATTGTTACACAACGGTAAATTATTACACAACGGTAAATTATTGCACAACGGTTCACTATACCATGTACGTGGAAGGGACTGGATTTTGTTGATAGGTACTTTTGCAACATGAACAACACTGTTCAATTGATGGGCAAATTATTGCGCAACGGTTCATTATGCTATCTACGTAGAAGGGGCACCTATACAGGTAAATTATTACACAACAGTTTATTATTTGCCTTATGCTTCATGAATAACTACAAATAATTAATGACTGAAATATTGAATCCCGCGCCTTCGTAGGAATCTTTAATTCTGGAGCCAGCTTTGGTACTTGATTTAGGGCTTTCCTGGGGGGAGCTCGAGGGTACTGACCACAGAAAACAGTGATCTACGCAGAAGGGGCATCTATACAGGTAAATAATAAACCATTGTGTAATAATTTGCGGCGTTTTTTAAACTGAGCTCGATATTAGATCAATTACATACTTTTCCTAGTATCGACAGAAATCTCAGAATAGCCAAAAATTGACATAGATGAGGTAAATTATGAAGCGACGATTTGCTATTAGTACCCCGTGTCATCGTGGAATAGGAGGGGAAGGCCACTTCAGAGAGGGATAGCCGTGATTCTATACATTTCAATGCGACTGGAATGATAGCTATAGTCGATAGCAGTTACACAGTATGAGAGCTCGAGTTGGTCTCAAACGATGCAAAATCTAATTCACATCAAAAGAGGCAGTAAAAAGAAATTATCATTTTTGAACATTTTCTTCAAATGTCTCCCTTGTTCGTCTGTTTTACTGAATAGCTCCCATACAATAATATAAATAATATTTTCAACGAACATATTATGAGACTTACGTTTATGAGATGAAAAAAATAAAAAAATACTCGATCAAAATGAACGATGTGGTAGCGAATGATGCGGTAGGCTGATACACGATATCACTACCAAGCAAACGAGAAATGAGAAAGACTGTCTCTTTCAAGAAAATACACCTAATTAGGTGTCTCGTTTGAAAGACATATAAAATGCCAAGATGGCCGCCTACTATCTCCTTCAGAAGTTACTGAATAACCCTGTCATCTAACGAAAAGAGATAGTTGGACGGAAACGAGCCCCCCCCCCCCCCCCCTGGCTCTTTTGATTAGTGAAAAGGCCCCCAGTTTGATCAACTGCAATGCGCAAATACATATATTATATAATGTGAATTTTTGCTGTTTATGGGGGATTTCCGGAGCTAATAAGCTGCTTGAGATAAAGGAACACGAATTATAATCAGAATCTCAGTGAAATTTCCTATTAGTATGCAGTGAAACTTCGTATTTTCCCAAATTCAATCCTTTGACCCCATTATGCGTTACAACAAGATGAATACTTCTCCATTGGCTATGCCACCTGTTCGCCGGATGGTAACCGCTGGTAACCTCTGTATTTATATATGGTTGGGGGTAAATAGCGTTGAAACCACAACCAAAGCCCTCCGTGTTATTTTGATAATCATAGGAAACAATGTAAGACCTTTAGTCTTGTGGAATAGGAAGTATCGTTTCACACTCAGAACCGGTGGTTTTCATTCATCGTTCCCTGCCTCGTCCCTCTCAACAAGATTCTGCCGAATTGGCGCCTAATCCTCGACCATCCCAACTTCTCTGAATGTGGCCATCGTTTTACGGCCTATCACGGGTCATCACACGGACCACCCTAAGGAAAAAAGTGGATTCGGCAGAACCAGAAAACCTTCAGCTTCACGTTGCGGCGAACCGTGGAATATTTCCATTTTCCATCTTGAGGCCATTAAACCGAAAAGCGAGAGGCGTCTTGGCGTAGTTTATAGCGATACTCCACAAAAGACGTTGCTCCCTCCGGAACGTGCGCCTTTGAAGGAGCATGTCAAACGTCAAACCCGGTCTAAGCCGCTGCCAACCCCAATCGCACGTCATTACTCTTACCGTTGTGCTCTGGCTGTTGCCATCAAGCGTCGGATGATCCCGCTGTACAACGCCGTGCGGGCTTTACCATCAATTCACCCTCACACCGGTTGTATATTTTGTAGATGCGTGCGTGCATGTTTGGAAACATCATTAGGATGCAAACGGATCACGGCGGAGTCAAATGCCAATCAATTTTAATGGGTTCGTGAGGCGATACACGTTGGCCTTTTATGATAAAGACAAAAGCTCACGACTAAAAGGTAGTGGGATTTATCATCCACCCCCACCACCTGTAACTGACGGGCACCACTCGCATGAAAACAATAGGTACTCCTGTGACACTGAAAATGACTCGTAGGCTTCTACAATAATCGGAATTATTAGTAAAGCTCTATCAACTCCAGAGTGTCTTTCTCTGACCATTCCACAACTATGTATTTCCTTAACAAACCACAACTACCTAAAATAGAGAACGAATTAATAAACCTGAACAAAGGTAACTAAATCAATTATTATTAATACGAAAACGATGCAAAGTCCTTGTCACACGGGTTTATTATTCTAATGGGCATACATACTGTGGGCTGTTCATTTATTGTTTCTTACATGTGCAATAATCGAAATATATATTTTAGATGGTTTCCACCAATTTTGGCCCGAAAAAACAAACTCCAATTTTGTTTACAAATTATCTTTGATCATTGATAGTCCATTTAGTCGTCTTGATTCACCCGTTGATACTAATTCTAGTGTTAGGTACTACACAAATTTATGGTGACTTCAGACAATTTCCCAGCGTTTTGATTAATAAAAAATGAATTTTGAGAGCTGAACCTTCGTTACAACCTTAATTCTTCACTCTTTGGTCAAATTTGGCTGCATATTCGGTCTCCACACACTAAAAACAAATGAAGAACGATACCTAACAAGCACATGATGACTAAAACCTAAAAAAAACCCTAGAAAACCCCCATTTTTACACCTACTTTTCCCCCATGACACCCCTGGGTGTATTCAGATCGGGCTGCCGAGCTTCGGAGCACAACTAGGACCCAAACGTGTTCCCTAGTGGGGACCCAAACTGTGTACAGAAGAACGACGATTTTAGACCACAATTTAACGTAAATTATTTACTGAAAATTCTTTAGAAGAAAAAATTTTGAGAGGATGTGATATAAATGTTTTGCTAAGCGAATACATAGGTGTATTATTCACAGAATAATAAACCAAAATCAGTGGACGGAAACAAGAAAACTATCTTGAGGAGGTACCGTTTGCGTATCCGGTTCTGTCCAGTACTCTGAAGAACACTACAGGCTACTACAGGACGGTTTATTATTTTCCTTTATAGATACCCCATCTGCGTAGATCACACGGTTTTCTGCGGTCAACTTCCTCCGGTAAAGCCGTGAATCGAGTAAAAGCCACCAGTGATCCGAGCATTTTGAAATTCATTGGTGACCGTCTAGAAGTTACAGCCCAACTACCCACGAATGTGAGCAAAATCGGGCCATGTATTTGTGAGAAATTGAGTGCCTCGAATTTGCGTTTGCGCAAGAAGACCGTGCCAGTGATCCGATCGTTTTGTAATTCACAGGGGTTCGTCTGCGACCCAATCCGCATGATCCCTGGAAATGTCAGCAAAATCCGATCCGAAGGTATGCCTGCGGCAAGGATTGTGGACACATTGACAGACAGACACCAAACCAAATTTGTTCATGTGGCAAAAGAACCTATAAAATTTAAAAAAAAAAATCATCTTTCTTCATCTGAAATAATATCACAGTACTACCAACTCGATATCACAATTAGTCATGCGTGATTATAATAAGCTGACCCCAACCAATTATATCCTGGATGTATGATTCACACTCATGTTGATGAAGCTTTTCGGTTCAAACTTCACGGGCTTTACTGTGAACGAAAGGCTGATCGTGCAATGCTCCGGGTGGTCTAAAAAAAATCCTCAAGTTCGGGATCAATCAAAAAACGTCATGGAAATGCTCCGCACTTTGACCGTGATTTTTAAAAATCTCAAATCTCAAGTACAGCAGTGATATCCCTAGATAATCCCTGGGTATGACTCTGTAAATTTGTCTTTGAATCTTTCGAACAAGAATTCCAAAGAATCGGTAATTTTTCGAACTGTGGAGTTGGAAAAAAGAATACGGAGAAAGATACCTACCTATCCTGTGAAATTAAATTTAACCGTTAATTAAATATTAACCGAAAGGAGCCCGCCTTGGTCATTGGAGCGAAACTTGCCTCGCCTCAAGAGTAAAATCACTCTGCTGGTAGGCAGAAACCAACATTTTGGAAGTCATGCAGCATGAAAATATCAGCGAATTTTCTAACACATTTTTCAGTTATTTTAATATTTTCGGCATACCTACCTAATAAATATTATGTACGTAGCTCGTGATATTTGGAAGCATCGCTGTTCTGATAGGTTAGTAAATGCTAGAGATTATTATGAATGATGATAGTTTCGATTAGGACTGTCCCCGTCTTTTTAGAGTGATATATTTTTGATTATTGTGATAGTAATTTTTGTCTCCAGTCTTCGTTCTATCAATTTTTGATGGTTCTATAGATTTTTGGTTGAATTTAGCAATTTCGAGTGATTTTTGACCCCTGGGAACTCAAACTGCGAAGCCATTGCATTAGCGTGTTATCCTCTCTAAAAGAAAAGAGCTCTACGATAGGATTGATGATTAATGATCGATCTATTTCGATAGATCGATTGCAGGGATCGATGTAAATTTTGGATTGACGAATGATATTTTTCGATATTTTTGTCTGCGCAGGGCGTCGTCCCGCTCCCCTCCACCGATTTTCAACAATTCAGTTACCTTCCCGTACGTTCGCATGGTAGGATTTCCTGTCATACAGCATGCCCATACGAGAGAATTTCCAAAGTTGGTACTTGATTTCAGTCTGTTTTGACCCATCGTTATGCCCCTCTTTTCATTTTCATCCTTTCGTTTGCCTTTAGTAACATTTCGGCAAAAATTTTGAATGTTTTGTTTCATAGCTAAGGGCAGATTTTGTCCGGAGTGACTGATAAATACATGAATAAAAGTTCCAGTCATGTAGCATGGCTATAAGAGCAAATTGTCAAAGACATGTTGGCGCTATTGGGTAAAAATATGATATTATAACGAGAAACTATACCACTTTTTGCAATATTATTCAATGTTTTTCGCCATTTTTCGTCATTTTTCCGTTTTGCAACCCTAGCAAAGTCAAATTGGGCCCTTCCTTTTTTGAGAAAAACATTTTTATCATCAAAATAGTCCATCCGTCGTGAATCACAATCACACACAACGTCAGGTAAATTAATATAGATTTTAGCCCTTAATACCAATTTTTGACGCCCAAAAATCCAAATTTACCCCTTTCCTTTATGAAAAACAACTTGAATGACATTTTACATTTTTCTGTCTTTACTCACCCTTCCATACCACTTTCAATGATTTTATATCAGTTGTTCGCGATTTTATTGTTTTGGCAGATTTTTATCCCCATAAAAACTCAAATATGACTCCCTTGGAATTTTTGAAATTGAATTCTCATCTTCGAACTCATCCTTTTGTTAGGCAATAAGGACAATTTGGCGAAATTTTGAATTTTTATCATGAACCTAAGGTCAGACATAAATTTTTGTTAAAATCTCGGGATGAATTCAGGATCCTCTTAAACGGATTTGCCTGTAACAAATTTCAAAAATTCGTGTTTTGAAAATTTTGGATACATTGCAATAGCTTCATTTTCCTTGAAAATTCGCTCTAAATGTATCTTAAAGATGGATTCAGGATGCTCTGAAACGAATTTGTACTGATAACAATTTTGAAAAATTCAAATTCGTTGTTATAGTAAAATAAATACAAATTTCTTATTCGTCCCACTGTAGTGAAATCGCAAATTTCGATCAGTCAGGAGTAGACGTAGTGTTAGAAAGTTCAGAAATGAAGTTATACCGAGGGAAAAGCAAAAGGAGGGCTCGAACTGGGCGAACACTTAGGGGACGGGGACGATTGAACGGAACATCATCCTCCACGAGTGATGAACGACCGCTATCGCCCGACTTCTGTCAAGTTTCGCTCCCATTGTGAAAAGGCGAACACACGACGAAGCGACAATGGCCCGCCACGACAGAGCCGCCCGATAGGATCTCGGCGTCAGACAGACCGCACGCCGCGTCCGCCGCGACACAAGGTGGGAAACCCCCTCGAAACTGTTAAAGGGAAGATCCCCCGCCTCTGATACAGAGTCATCTCGACGAGTCTTCTCGAAATCGAGTAATCTCAACTCGTTGTTTTCCTCCTCCCCCACTCTTGAAACCTCCTCTTATTCCCTCCGAAACGCCCCAAGATAACTCCTGTCGGCTCTTTTTCTCTTTAATAACTCGAACCCAGCTGGAAAACATCTGCACGAGTTTCTGTGTCAAACTCAACGAATCAACTCATCCCAGTGTGAGTGGGCGATAAGAAGAGCAAAACAAACAAATAAACTTCTCTTCCTTCACCCCCAACCCAACTATCAACTCGTTTAATATTTGGGGGAAAGTACTCTTCAGCAGATGTTCTTTCCCTCGCTCCAACCGAGTTCCCTCTCGTGAGAATCCCATGGAAGCATCTCCGCTAAACACTGTGTGATATGTGATTTATTCCATAACTGGCTAGATGACGCGTGCGATGCCATAGGTGATAGACGCACGTCAGGCTTGTTGCTATTGACGTTTGGCATGGTAAAATATTTCACCCATTGATTCTGAATATGGTGTCAACCGAATTCTTTTTTACGCGAACGTAATGCTTTCCTTTTTATTTACTTCTTTTCCTTTTGACTAATCTAACTTATGTTTTCCATTTGGGTTTTCACTGCCTATATAGAAAGAATAGACCTGTAGCAGTGGAATATTGAAAAATAAAGCCTGAACGCATAAATTGCTGTCACTGACGGGGTCAGTGACCCTTCTCGATAGGCCACGAGGCGCGCACACATTCTAAGGCAGGGGCGTCGGGCCTCCATTCATAACTGGAATTTCCCCCACCTAAATCGTATTAACAATACTATTCGGTTGATACTCATCCAATTTTCAAATTTCAAACGGATTTGAACTTCAAATAAATATCCTTAGCGCGCCTGGACCTTCAAATTTGAAAATAGGTTTTTTAAATAGGGTTTTTGTTTTGTTTTTGTGGAAAATTTGAAATGAAAACAGAAAAAAAGAGTGTCATATCAATTCTACGTACTCTTGGTTTACTAATCAATTTTCACAAGGAAAATCGGACGAGCGGTTTAGTCACAGTATTCTTATTAGTTTTAGCTCATTTTGAAGCACAACGTGGTGGCAGCTTTTGGAACTAAACCGGAGACATTTAGCCTTAATATTGTTAATGTCAATAGTGAAAATGGTGTTAGGGCCGTTTTATCATTTTTCTGTTAAAACTCTGGTCAGCAACAAGTCACTGATTAACGTTAATCAGAGATTTTAACTAATCAGAGCTGAGGATGCGTTTATCAATGACTGCATGGATACTAAATAACAGCTAGTTAGCTATTCAGTGTTTTAACGAGAGAAAACAACGCCACCACTGCAATAAAGTGAAAATCCCGTAAAAGTTAGGTGCAACATTGCGAGTTGGACGGCGTTTCCATGGTAATGTTATCGTTATCGTCACATTCCTCGCCAAACGCGGCCAAATTATAACTGTGCTCCTCTAGTCCTCCGTATATTTGTAATACATTTTTATTTGTACGAATGTACCAATGTATTTTCTTTTTGGTTCCGCGGCGGCTTCTGCTGTCCCTCACTGACTTCGGCTTATTTTTTCTTGACTTACATGATCGTGTGGAATCAGCATCATTCGCGCTCGGTTCTGTATTTTCGCGAGTTCCGTCGTATTTCTGTATTTACGCAGTTATGTGCTTTCCCGAGAACAACATTAAAATGTCTCAGCATTCCAGTACCTACGTATTTGATCTCCATTTTATGCAATATTTCCATCGAACGTAGACAAATTCAGCTCCTGTAGTGATCAATATACCTATTCATACGTGGGTTTGGCATGCTGCAAAGATTGGTACCTACCTGATTTTAGTGCACCTAATCAATGAAGTGTACCCATGAAATACTCTTTTTGATAGGATATCAGTATACGATTTCAATGTGCCTAATCAATGGGAAACCCATGAAGTTATCCATGAAGTTAGCTTTTTATATTGGGAAGAATCAAATGCGGGTCTTTATGTTTTTCAAATTGTAATTTTGCACGAAAAAATATTCCTCCAAGTGTTAAGTGCTGATAGTTTTCAATAACGAACAAAATAAATAGTAATAATGAACAAAAAGTGTAGTTTTTTTGGGTAGCAGAACCTGGAGTGGAAATTCACGTCATCCTACGTCTTAAAATACGGTGTTTTCCCTGCCGGACCAAGTATTTTGTGCCCTTTCAAGGTAGACACAAGTTCATTTCTCCGTCGGAGAAATCCTAATCATCCATTTCTATGTAAGAATCCATGAAAATGAATGAAAACACTCGCTACTCGTCAAGTTTGGGCACAAATGAACAGAAAAAACGAGAATGCAATATGGCTGCCCGCTAATCAGACTGTGACTGGGCAGTTACATTTTTAACTAGAGCTTCGGTCTCCAGTTAAAGATAGCCACTGATTAGCGATAATCAGCTGCTAAAGTGATTTGAGAAACGGGTATGCGAGAGATAATCAAAGATTTGACTTAGTCAGACTTTAATCGGGCTTGCAAATGTGATTGATGAACCGGCCCTTAGAAGGGATCGTTAGTAGTGTTTACGGTGTTAATAGTGATCACGGTGGGATCTACGGTGTTTACGCTGTCATTTGATAACTGGGATTGGGACGGCGACCGCGGTCCGTCAGTTCGAATCCCAACGCCCCTCCTCACAAAGTACAGGGTGATGAGGCATAGGCAGTTTTATTTGTAACAAAAAGTATGAAATAAGTTAGTGAAACTGGACAATATGATAAACAGCTAAACAAATAAATATATCACTCACTAAATATAGTTATAATTATTATCAGGCGATTCGGGTTTTTGACCGTTGATGTTCAGACTAGGTGAAGGATGGATCTTGAGGTTCGGTCGAGAAATAAGATCAGATGATTTTAGGCCGACGTTTCGATGTATTTGTACATCATCTTCAGGGCTTAGGTATCATGTGCAGTTGTTCCCAATGATGACTATATGAACGGCTGCTGAATTGTGATCACTTAATTTATTAACTAATACTTAATAAATGTTACCTTATTGTACGGAAACAAACCTTGCGAATTGTAAGGCTTTATTCAAGTTGAGATTTCGACTAGAAATGAGAATTGCAATTTGGACAATGTGATTCGTAACTAACAAATATAAAATAACTAATTTAGGTACACGTTGTACCGCCACAATCTCCCCCAGTCAGTAGAGGACGTAGTCATCAAACTTCTTGGGCATTCTTCGTTCTCTCTCCGAACGCCGGGGACCAGATTGTTCCACAGTCTCGGAAACGACAGTTGTCAAAGAATTCGAAGCTTCGGGGTTCTGCGAGATCGGATGTACAGGAGGCGGTTCTGGTGTCGTTCCTACTTCTGGATGTGGAGAATGATCTGTCCCTGGTTGAGCAACTTGAGCAGGAGGAGTAGAATTTAGAATAGGTGAAGAAGAGGTAGGGGAATGAGGAATAGGAAAAGGAGAAGGAAGAATAGGCGGGGGTGAATCTTCGTCAATGAGACGTGTATCCCCTCGAGGTGCAAGATACCTCAGGTTAACTGTTGTCTCTCTCCCATCACTTCTCTTCACAGTCGCGTACTGAGGATTTGCATGGATGAGTTCGACCTCTTCCACTAAGGGATCATATTTCGAAGTCACATTTTGCTTCTTCATCAACAACGTTGCTCCTGGGGTTGCGAGCCAGCTAGGCAGAGATGTTCCATTTGCAGTCTTTCGTGGGTGATTGAACATTCTATTGTGTGGAGTTTCATTTGTAGCTGTACACAACAATGAGCGAATGGAATGCAAAGCGTCATGAATGACCATCTCCCACTGACACGTTTTTAGGCCTAGTGTCTTTAAAGCCAACGATATTGTTTTCCAAATAGTCCCGTTTGCACGCTCCACTTGTCCGTTTCCTCGAGGATTATAAGGACTAGAGCAGCTCGTAGCAACCCCTCGTGAATTCAAAAAATCCTTGAACTCAGCTGAGAAAAATGCTGGACCACGGTCCGAATGAACGTAAGAAGGCAGTCCAAAACATGCGAATAGTTCTCCGAGCTTCTGGATGACTGTTGATGAGCTCAAATCACTGCAAGGAAAGGCGAACGGGAAGCGGGAGTACTCGTCGATTACTGTCAAGATGTATTTGTTACGTGTATTTGATGGTATGGGTCCTTTAAAATCAATGCTTATCCCTTCGAAAGGAGCTGTTGATTTGATGAGTGTTCCTCTCGATGGTCTGTAGAAACGAGGTTTTATCTCAGCACAGATAGGGCAATTTGAAGTCATGGTCCGAATTTCTTCGACTGAAAATGGGAAATTATAGACTTTTACCCAGTGAGCTTTAGTTTTATTTTATATTTGTTAGTTACGAATCACATTGTCCAAATTGCAATTCTCATTTCTAGTCGAAATCTCAACTTGAATAAAGCCTTACAATTCACAAGGTTTGTTCCCGTACAATTTATTCAAGTTGAGTATATCGATTTATGGTTTGAGAATAGTCTATAACCATCCGTCTTTTGTGATTTTCTGTAGAAACAACGAATGCCTGTGCTCTCCATGGTGATCTGCTTTCCTCGATTATACCATCCGATAAGAGTTTCTTCACTTCTTCCTGCATGAACGTAAAATCGGATGAGGAATGCCGACGGGACTTGGTAGCTATAGGTGTCACATCCCCAATCAAGTCTCCAAACAGAGGAGGGGGGTCAATTGTAGTATGTGCCAATGCACAAATTTCTATTGAAGGCTTGGGACCTCCAAATCTGAATTCGACTTTACTATGATGCTTAAGGAAGTCATGTCCGATTATAATATCCGAACACAAATTGTCCATAACTGAAAACTTCACAAGATCGTAAGAAGTACCAAAGAGCTTTACGTTGGCGATACAGAAGCTAGAAATTGAAGAAACTAATGATGTTGATGCCATAAAAACGGATGATTTCTGGGGTTGTAGTTTAAGATTATGTTGCAATGCAAATGCGGTACATATATAATTCTCTGAACTGCCAGTGTCTACTAGTGCTTTGGCAGGAATATTATTGATTTGAATAGGAGTGATTGCTTTTTGGAGAGATGATACTGATGCTGAGAGGAGAGATGATAGTTGTGGCATTATTGAAGCTGACGTATTTTTCTGTAGCTTTGGTTTAGAACGACACACTTTGGCATAATGACCCACCTTGTCACAATTTTTGCATTTTTCTGCAACTGCGGGACACACTGATCTTGGATGTCGAGGTCTACCACAAAAATAACATTTTTGATTTGTACTAGAAGCAGCTGCTACTTGGGTTGAATTTTCAGAAATAGCAGCAACTGAGTCTATGTTTGTGCTGAACGCTGATAAGTAATGAGCGGCTTGGTTTTGAGCAGATTCCAACGATCGAGCACTCTCTAGGGCTTGCTGGAGGGTTAACGTTAAGTTTTCCAATAACCTCTGACGGATCGTATTAGATGTTGACCCACTCACGAATGCGTCTCGTATGCAAAGGTCGCGATGAGTTTCTGCATCAACGGCTTTGAATTCACATTCTTTACCTAACTCAATCAAACTTAGTACGTACTGGTCAATCGATTCACCGATTCCTTGTTTCCTATTTGCAAGTTTATACCTAGCGAAAATTTCGTTCTGTGGTTTGATGTATGCGGCTCTTAGAGTGCTGATTGCATCTGCATAGGTTACCTTTTCAGAAACAAGTTGGTATACATCGTAGGAGATGTGGTTTACCAGCAGATGAAGTTTTGCGTCTTCTGTGACTTCCGGATCCTTTGTTGTTGCAGACAAGAGAAAATGCTCAAACTTTCTTGCCCAGTGAGCCCATGCTTTGGCTGCTCCTGGAGAGCCCGGCAATATTTCAAACCGGTCAGGTTTCAGAAAACGATCCATTAAGATCTCAACTTGAATAAATTGTACGGAAACAAACCTTGCGAATTGTAAGGCTTTATTCAAGTTGAGATTTCGACTAGAAATGAGAATTGCAATTTGGACAATGTGATTCGTAACTAACAAATATAAAATAACTAATGTAGGTACACGTTGTACCGCCACACTTTTAATAATGAAGAAATGGTAATAATAATGGTGACAGTGATCTTTGAGCATCCACTGTTACCATTATTATAACCATTTCTTCATTATTATAAGGTAACACCGATGTTAATAAATTAAGTAATCACAATTCAGCAGCCATTCTATAGTCATCATTGGAACCAACTGCAAATGATACCTAAGCCCTGAAGATGATGTACAAATACATCGAAACGTCGGCCTAAAACCCTCTGAACTTATTTCTCGACCGAACCTCAAGATCCCCATACTTCACCTAGTATAATTATTATATTATATGTATATAGATAATATATATAATTAGGTGTATGATATTATACATTTTTAAAAATAATACTTAGCACTAAACACGTAAATAGATTAACACTAGAATCATAAACAGTTTTAAAAATGATAGCAACAAAACTACGTAATGATAGTTTACAACGGAAGAAAAACGCTGCAAATCCCTACACAGCGGTTTATTATTTTGTACAGAACACCCTTCTGTTACAGACCACCCTGTATAGATAACCCTTCTATATATGTACTATTCTGTTCATTATTATGTAGATCGCAGACCCTCCGTACCTAGTACTTAACCCCGTACTGGTTACTAGGTATCTACCTAAATCACGTGTTAAATGCTGCTAAAATAGTTCTGTCGATGACAAACGGTAGCTAAATTGAAGTTCTGAAGGGGAAATGACTGGAGGGGAAACTAGATGACTGGAATTAACGCCGAGCTTCGAGGAGAAACTAGAACCCAAATAATGGGACCTATAGACGGAATATCGTCAATTTTGGTTCATGGTAACTAAGAAAAGTGCTAAGTACGGCGTACTGCGTACGGCGGGCAGACAGACATTTTTTTACTGCATTTTCGGATTCTACATACCATGAAACGTAAACCATCAAATTTTGAGAGGAGCGGGGGGGGTTAGCCTTTTTTTTCATGCTCGATTCCAAAGGTTAGGTACCAAAATTTACAGTAAAAATTTTCAAAGAGGGGGGGGGGGGGGTGGACAAAATTCAGAAAAGGTGGATGCATTATATGGAGCATTATAGCGAATGTTAGTGCAAAATTTCAGCCCGATCCGGTATGTGTGTGAGGCCTGTAGCCCCATCAAAGAGCAAAGAACAACGACAAGAAGAAGTACAATAACTTGAAAAATAGCAATTTCAAACTTTAATAACTCCGGCATCCGATGGTCCCGAGGGTTGAAATAGGGTTCACGTCACCCGCGAGTCCGCGAAAATGTGCAGCATAAACCGCGGAAACTGAGAGATTCTTCGGTTTTACCCGCAGCCTTCTACAGCTACTGCCAAATAATCGAATTATTGTGGTATTCATGGTCAAACCAACAGTTCCAAACGAACGCATCAATCGATAACCGACATTTATTCCTAACTGTGGTTTATCTAACTTCCCGTTTAGCGTTGCCATTGATAACCGGCCCTGAGTTAGAAATGTGCTTGTCCCTGTTCACACGACAGACTTTTTGAAAGATTTCTCATCGAAGACGAAGGCGTAATTGGAGTTCAACGTATTGCAGTGTCTGGTGGAATCTCATTGTTTCTAGGGCTGAGGGTGTGTCGCGTAAAATTACCTACGCTTATCGAGTGAAACTCTTATTAGAGCATCTAATTTATTTAAAAATAAATTAATTATGTACAAGTGAAATCCGAAAATTCAGAGGGTTTGCGCGCTCCTTGTAGCAAGCTAATAAAATATAAAAAGTCAGCTTACCACAAATTAATTATATAAATTATAAATTAGTAATAAAGTCTTTCGGTGGGCGTTTATAATTACTTTGTTGTTCTGCCTCGAGGTAAAATAATTCCGTTTTTATCAGTTGAAACTCGTTGAACAAGTAAACTGTTCCTACTTTCCCCTTCTCGGTTCAGCCCTCAGGCGGCAAGTTGTAGTTAAATCATTACTCGGTAGATTAAAACAGCCTCCAGGGATGAGGGAGGATCTGAGGTGAGTGGAGGGGCGATACTTGTCAAGCAATTAGTAGACACCCTTCCACCGTCGTCTGGTTTTACCCGCGAGTTGCGGTCCTCACAACTTAGTTTTCACTCTGCGCGACTTCAAGATATTTTGAGAAGAGCCGGAAAGGAAAACTCGGATCTTCAGTTGGTGGTTCGGAGCTGATTCGAAATCCTCTCTTGCTCTGTTGATTCTGGGTGACATAATTTTGGAGCAGTGTTTTGTCAGAGAATGTTATCCTCTTATATCAACATATATTTGAAATTCTGATGTTCCCTGAACCTAACTACCTAGCACCCTCGACATATTCCCAAATTTTCACCTAATTTTGATGGTTGTTTTGACCAAAAATCTCAAATTCGTCCAACTCGATTACGAACATTTAGGACAAAAAATATCGTCGGCTGAGTGGAAAAACTGATCAAGTCACAAAAACTGAATTTTACACCAGAGCGTTTTTAACTTGACCAAACAGCCAAAAACCGCTCCGACTGGAAAAAGTCATCAAGTCCTGAAAAGTGACAGAAAACCGGAGTTAATCAATTTTTCCAGGAAGGATTTGTCCGAACAGCTCAAATTCCAGTGAGAAAAATTATCAAGTCCAAGGGAAAACCATGGAGTTGAGTAGCCAAAATTCAATCTTTGAAAATGTTATATTCCATTTTGTTTATTCTACTATTGCGGTTGACAACAATTTATTCTTTTCGAAAAAAATATTTCGAGAATGTCCGAGGGATCATTCCATCCTGCACCTCATCTTGGTCACATACGTTCGGTAAATAGGTAACTACTTGAAGAATCCCAAATGTAATTTGATATTGGAATTGATTCGTGAAGCTAATTTTTCAGTCCCTAATCACAAGTTAGAAACCAACCACACACCAGCCTTCTATTTGTGAGGATATACTCGTAGGTTAAACTTAACTAGGTGTGCGAATAAGAAGTAAGAGCGGAATCGATGAAGTACCTACTTTAGTCGCGTTTAGCGTTTAACTTCCCCCAAAGCACTGCATCAGGCAGAGGTACGTTGATAGCAGGAAAATGAAAATTATTTATATGAAAAATTCACGATAAAAAGGCTGGAAGAGTTAAACAGTGGAAGCATTCGAGAATCCAGAGCCGAGGAAACGGGAACACGGCTGCTGGTTGGCGTTCAATTCGTCATAGGTCATACCAACGACGCCTGAGCTAATGAAAACGAATGGTAGGCTATAATATTCTAGTAAAAATGGACTCGATCACTTTCAACAGGAAGAAGCGACACTTGAAGGCAAAAGTTGGAAAGGCAAAAGGGATCATGTGGTACTTTATCATTTTCTACCCCCAACTCACTCACAGAAACTGGCCATCCGTGTTGGTAAAAGTTAGTATGTGGTACTTGATCATTATGAAGCCAGTTTGTTTACTGGTAAATGTGATCAGGTTTCATAATCACTTTGACCAGGAAATTGAAAAAATCCCTAAAGTCACAAATTGTTCAGGATTCTACCCTTCTTTTGGTCCCTTAAAAGTGCCCTAATCGAGGGACTCGTGCAGGAGAGTTCTTGACGAACCCGATGGTACCAAAAACTCGATTTCGCAAAAATGTTATCACTTTTTCCACTCAACCGACGATATTGGGATTTTTTTCCTCCCGTAGCAAGTCAGATATTGTTTGGAAGGGCACTTAAACAATAACTCCGCGTAATGGATTCGAATTAAAAAAGTTACCGTGTTCAAGAAGGTAGCCATGTACTAAAATTGGCTTCGAAAATTAGCCAAAACTGATATTGACATCATAATTTTTCTGTAATACTACTTGCTGGGCAGCGTCAATGAATATTACAGTATGTTGGATGACATAAGTGAATGGTGTCAGATGAAGGAAACTTCAGTTAGGTCAACCGAAGTGAACTGCATCATCCATAAAATATTGCGTTAAACTGTATGCCGATGTGGGTAGTCCGGAATATTTCCTGTGGATTTAAATCCGGTAGGTATCCGCTCCTGGATATTTCGGACAGATTAGCCGTATGATAGCGTTGCGTTGTTCGTAATTTTATCGAATGGCGTCTACAAATGTATGCGGGTGCAAAAAGGGATCAGCATCTCTTGAATATCGACGTTCCGATGCGTGTTCCTAAGAAGCCAGCCATTCGCAGTCCGATCTGTAGGTCCCACGCTGGTCCGATGATCCGATGTAGGATGGTGAATGGCGGGGCGTAGCACGTTAGGGGGAATGGCTACGAAATTAGGACACGTTAGGGGGAATTTTTTCGACACGTTAGGGGGAATGAACCTTACGGAGAACGGAGAACGAGGGGGAACCATACCAACTTTCCTTCCCACTTTACCAGACTTAGGACTGACTACTAGCGTAGGTGTGGTTAAAAGTTGGTGGCTCCAGTTTCGTCGTCAGCGTTCAGAAACAGCGTTTTCAAGGTGCTACTCGCGGCCCTACTCTCCCAATGTACTCGAGGGCATTTTTCTCTCTTTGGTATTGCTCCCACTGTGCAAGGAGGTACTGCACGTGCTCTTTGCGTTCTTTTCGCATAGGATTACTGGAGCTACCGCTCAAGCTCTTTATTTTCAACGAAGTTTCGGCTTGAATTTCGTCCAAAACTTTTACGACCACATGAATGTTTGGGTGCTTGAAGTAAAACTGCTTATTGTAATCGGCGTGGAAAGATTCGGCTCCGTTAGTCGTCCGGGGACTGTCAATATCAGGTAAGTATGTCAATATTCCTATGCGACTATTTCGTAGTAAAGAACCTACCTGAATGATATGCTTCCGTCCTGCATTCGGCGGTACTGAGTATAACGATAACCTTCTATTATGATGGCAACGTTACCTCGTCGGCTTTCAAACTTACGCGTAATTTGACAATCCATCGGAGACAGAGTCGACGAGTGCACTGACGGCTTGTTGATAAGACGGATTTGAGGATAAGAGGATTGACCAGTGCCCCCTAACGTGTTGTTTTCGATTCCCCCTACCGTGTTCTTTTTTCCGAGCGGTCGTCGGGTCACATTCCCCGTGTTACGCCCGAATGGCGGTGCAGGACTAGGAGGACTACACGTGGCTTGGGACACACTTTGGACGACACGGACTAGGATCGTGAATTGGTGGACTCCCACAGGCAGTCGATTTGCTTAATTAATTGTAGTTTAAAACTGATGTAGTCCATCCACAAGCAGATCTTATGGTCCTCACTATCACCTACTTCAGACAAAACTTTGTGTCAGAGTAGTTCAATCGACCAAGAAACACTTTTGGTTTATTATTTTCAATATTAAACCTTTGGAATCGACCATGAAATTTTTTTTTAACCCCCCCTCACAATTTGCGGGTTTACATTTCAAGGGACATAGAATACGAATATCGAGTAAACAAATTTCCGTCCGGCTTTTCCCTTAGTTCCCATGAACTAAAATTCACGAAATTTGGTATACGGGTCCCGTTTGGGCTCTAGTTGGTCCTCAAAGCTCGGCGTTACTGTCACTCAACTCTAAGGGGTGAAACAGGGGTTGGAATTTCCAGAGTATCCCTATTTCGGAAAATAGTATTTTGAGGCGTGGTTTTTCTCGCGCTTTTTAAATAGATAGATTTTTTTTCCGAATGTTTGAGACCATCCGGAGCACTCTACGATGTTGCCATAATATTTGCTGTACAATTTGCCGTAAAGAGCAGGATTTATGCAGTCATCAAGCTGTGTTGAGAGTTCACATCACTGATCCTCTGGTAGCTGGCGGTATTGCTCAATGGTCACACTAACGAACTCATCCCGAGATCGAAACCCGACCGTGCTAAGCTACAGTTATCTATACAGAGAGCTGTGATATATAACAAAAGGATGTTTCTGTACAAAATAATAAACCGTTGTGCAGGGATTTGCAGCGTTTTTTGTTTAATAAGTCTGTTTACATGTTTTATTAAAGCACTGCCGAGAAGGCAAAGGGCTACCATATTTCTTCTTCTATGAATTAGTGCAGTACTTTGGAATCGCGATGAAGACATTGTCATTAATAAGGAGCCACTGGTTGACTTGGAACCTGGAACTCTTATATGAAAGTTTGTAGGACAGCTTGTACGAAAGTGAGTGGGCGATGTGCTACGGATCGGACTGCGAATGGTCGGACTAAGAAAACTCGAAAGCCAACTGTTCCAAAAAGTAAGAATCCAACCGGACGAAACTTGTGAGCTCGCGTCGAAAAGAAGTAAGGTTTGAGAAGAAAACTACGGAGAAACTGAACAATAAAGTTAATTGTCCGTTATGGAAAAGATCCGTCTCTTGGGGGGGTGAAGGTGATGTGACACATGGTCGCCATCATTCAACTCCTAAGCTTCTCCGCCCTTATAAAGTCACACAACATTGTTCCCCTCACGGGTCGTTTAATCCGTTGCAAAAATAGCTCAACTTACTAGCCCCTGCCTAACTATCCGTATAAGGTTTTGTGGGGTTCTTCCGCCGTCAATAACAAGCCACCTCCATTCGCGGATTCGGAACTGCCCAAGTTTTGAGGTTAACAGCTTTATTGATCGATTCCTTCCCGAGGAAGTTTACGATAGAATATCGTTTCAGATTTTGATATATTATTTTCAGTGTAGAAAAGAAATTGACCATGAAAAACGCGGCTAATATTATTCTTCTCCTGTATAGTTATATACGCCTTCTATGTAGATAACTGAATTCATATTAGCGTGAGGCACTGAATTTACCTAGTAGGGTCATTTTTGCGGTGGATACCTACCTACCCACGCACGAATCCAAAACATTACACACACACACACACACGCGCGCGCTCGCGCGCGCGCACACGACAACAATACCACCAGAGTCGGTGGACTCATGTTGACGAAGCTCTTCTGATCACATTTCTGGTACTTACTGTGAACGAACGGCTGGATGTACAATCCTTGTTATAGGAATACCCGATAAACAATGAACGTAGGTTAAATAAATTATAAAAAGCTTCAAATTATTATACAACGGTTTACTATTTTTCCATTTGCGTAGGTAATCGTTTTTTGTTTGAGCGACATCGGGACAGTGTTTGTAAAGAAATTGATTAACACGAATTTCGCATTTGAGCATGTGCAGTGGCCGTACTGATGATCCGAGCGTTCCAACAGATGCCCTGCTGACTGGAAGTTCTAGGAACACAGATTACGTCCTCAATTATTTTCAAAAAATGGGCAGCTATTTTGATTTAGGTTAATATTATCATAACAGTTTTGTTTTCTGAAAGATGTCGCGAAGCTCGGATATGTCGAGGACAAAAGTAGAGTTGAACAAGGGGAAACCCCTCTTTTTATTTTCTGACCCAGTTTTGAAAATAAAGATTCCAAAAACGAAGTGGGGAAATTTTGGCAGAGACGGATGGCGTCATTGTTTTGATAGCATTGCTGATTTAATAATAAACCTTTGGAATCGAGCAGGAACATACCCCACCCATCAAAATTTGATGGTTTCCGTTTCAAAGTACGTAGAATCCAAAAATGGAATTTATAGAAAAATTCTCTCCGTCCGCCGTGCGCGTTGTACTTCGTTCATACCATGAACGAAAATTAATGAAATTTGGTTTGTAGTCTAGCTGGTCCGTGAAGCTCGGCAATACTGTCAATAATCTCTGAAGGGGGGAAAAATAGGGGTAGGAATTTCCTAAACACCATTATCTCGATTTTTTACGTTTTTAAATTGATCTTGAACTTGGTAATACACACAGTAAGGCCCTGAAATTTGCACCGAGAAGCTTGTCAACACGATCGTGAATGAAACGTTATGAATCTGGCCCATATATAATCATTGCTGGAAAACAGCTGATTATAATCACGCATGGCGGTATGAAATCTAGTTGGTCGTTCCGTGATATTATTTCCTTTTGGTTTATTATTTTCAATAATGAACCATTGGAATCGAGCATGAAAAAAAAAATTCTTACCCCCCCTCAAAATTTGATGGTTTACGTTTCAAGATATGTAGAATCCAAAACTGCAATAAAAATATTTCTGTCTGTCCGCCGTACGCCGTACGGGCCACTTTTCTTAGTTACCATGAAAAAAAATTGATGAAATTCGGGTTATAGGTTCCGTTCGGCGTCTAGTTGGTCCTCGAAGCTCGACGTTACTGTGAGTCATCTCTAAGGGGTTCAAAATAGGGGTTGAAATTTTCAAAACGCCTATACCATTTTTTTACGTAAATATTTTTACGGTTTTAAATATTTCTTGAACTTGCGAGTTTTTTAAGACCATCCGGAGCATCGTACGTCCAGCCGTTCGTTCACAGTAAGGCCCCGAAGTTTGCACCGACAGGCATTTTCGACTCCAGTGTGAATGAAATTGTATACAATCCAAACCAAATCTCGTAACCAGAGACGCGCCCACAATAGGAATTTGTGAATACGGCCAATCATTGGTAGGGATCACCTGATTATATTGGCGGAGTATGAAGTCGAGTTGGTTGTTCTGTGATATTATTTAATTTGAAAAATGATGGCTCTATTGGAGTTTGTTGGTAGGTAGTGAAACTTGAACAAACGTTGAAGTATTATTGATGGGTAAATTATTACTACGGTAAATCATTACTTAACGGTAAATTATTACACAACGGTTCATTATACCATCTACGTAGAAGGGGCTGGAGTTTGTTGGTAGGTACTTTTGCAACTTTTTTCACTCCTCATCAACAATTTCTTTTCAGAACTTCATTATGTGTGTTTCTTTTTGTTAGGTACTGTTTGTCATCGGCAGAATTATTTTAGCAACATTTAACTCGTGATTTAGGTAGGTACCTAGTAACGAGTACGGGGTTAGGTACTAACCTACGGAGTGTCTGCGATCTACATAATATGCATATAATAGAATAGTACATATCATATTATATAGACGGGTTATCTATACATAGAGCTGTGATCTGTAACAGAAGGGTATTCTATACAAAATAATAAACCGTTGTGCAGGGATTTGCAGCGTTTTTTAAAGAATGATGGTTGTATGGGATCATGTTGAAAGGTACTTTTGCAAATTGAACAAACGTTTATCAATGATAGAATTCTTGAATCCACCGCTTATTTTTAAAACTGTAATTGCCCGGCCGGCTCCAGTACTCGATTTAGGCGACTTTCCTGGGGGGGGGGGGGGGGGGAGCGCGAGGATGGGTATTGTCCGCAGAAAATAGCGATCTACGCAGAAGGGGAATCTATACAGGTAAATCATAAAAGGTTGTTATATAATTTGCAGCGTTTTTTTCGAATGTGTGGAGGAATGTTAACAGAAATTCTGTTCCAAATGTGCTCGTTTGGGTAGACGATATCTATCCATCAAGATAGGAATTCTACTTTCCCATATTTCTGATGCTGTGGATTCAGCGGACTAATTATTATGCTGACATATCCCTGCAATATCCTGAACCTGGTGCTGGGAATCTGTTAAACTTATGGCTTCTGCAGGAATAGCATCATCAGGTTCTTGAAGGGGTAAGATTTTTATAACACAAGTAATCACAGAGGTGCACATGGGATCTGTACAAAGGCTCACTTCCAACGAACTTTTCAGTTTTCACGATCGACTTTGGTCTACTGCATGCTGATTATACTATCAAAAAGCTACCGGAGCGCCTGCCCTGCCGGGTGGCCACCGAAACTATTAAGCCACAAACCTTTTCGTGTAAAGTATGGCTTGACTTAACAGTAAAATATGGGATTGACTCCGTGAACTTGACGGAGGCCTCTGTGCCAGAATGGGAGAGGCTGGCGAAGGAACTGAAAGTCACCATCGAGAAAATGAAACAGAAAAGTTTCTAAAATTGGCGGTAGAGTGAAGTCATTATCAGATGTACGCCGCGCTCCAACTGAGAGATATTAACTATATATTAAAAATAATAAACAACACGTGTACCGATCGATTGCTAGGATCCGATGGGAACAAATGGGATTAAACTGCAGGGTGTGGAACAGGAGCACAGTGGAAGCAGGGTGCTCTGTGTGCAATTAGTGGCAGCCGGACACTTGTTATCACTTCCTCTGTAGCTGACCAATACTCTCAGAGTTTAGAGAAAGGCACTTTGGCAAACATTTCATAGACCCTCAAGAAATGATTGTAACCCATAAATTTGTTCAACTTTGCGAGAGAGGCATTAAATTACAGAAAATTTCTAGTAACTACTTTAATTACTATCTCTGTTTCGAGTATATTATAATAATCAATAAATGTATTGAAAATGCTAACGAAAATAAAAACTATTTATACATTAAAATTGAACTCACTCCTGTTGGTGTCTTTGTAGTATTGTAATACCTACAGTTTGATAAACGTCTGTTTCTTATAAAAACTGTTTATTATAAAAAGCTTTGCATGCAAAAATAATTATACTAACTTACTAAATGTTATATTAATATGGCAATAATTATTATGTTACGAACTAACCTTTGCATTAAAAATAATTATAATGATTTACTAAACTTAATGTTGCAGTGCTATGGAAATACTCATTATGTTACATCACTGCCTGTTACAATTACAATGTAACATATTATCTTAAAAGTAATAGTCATAATGTTGGTATGCTGAAAGTAGTGATAAATGTATACCGTACCTACTTTGAAAAAATAATAAAATTATATCCGTCTACTCGGACAGTTAGCCCAAAATCCCAGTCCTAGAATGTTGATCTATCTAGAATAATTTTTATAATATGATTTATCACGAATAAACGTTGCTTCGTCTTCTTCGTGTCCAAGGAAAGGTTTTGGTGGGCTGCGAGGTGCGGTTTCTGGTGGATCTTTATAACGAAATATGAGGAGAGTTTTTAGTTTTAATAATTCTAATGAATTATCATTGAATCAGTTTAAATCCCACTATATATTGTGGATACTGAACTTCGGGTTTTTACGTTGGATATACTCGTAGACCAACTGGCTCTTTGAGCGGTTGTTTGGGCATTCCAAAATATAATTATGTACATCATTCTGGAAGGTGTTTGGATGCTTCCCAAACGCATTTTATGGAAGGACAAGTAGGTAATTGAAATGCCGAACACACCGCAGCGGAACCCCTGAAACACTGGAATTCCAGAAGTTTTAGTTGCACACCTGAAAGTCCACAAACATGAAGTTCTTATCATATGCGTTATAAGCGTTTGAATTAAAATATTCTTTACCGCATCATATCAGTGATGATGTGTGAGACCACTGGTTTTTTGTAGAAGAGGAGTTGCAAAAGCAGTAAGAACAGATCGAATCACATTACTAGCTATTACCGCAGAACTGAATCATTTGGATTTGGCAGCGAATTCCGACTCAGATTTGATGGTCAAGGTAATTGGGGGTCCGGTGCACACGATATGCGCAAAGCTTAACACATTGGGTGGTTCACTCTTCCAATGAGCTCTCAGTTTCACGGCATAAACTGTAGACGGGCAATATCAGCTTGAAACCGGGCCAGCAGTAAATGACTCAGGATGCAACGGTAATTCCAATTTAAATCTCTCTTAATGAGCCCCTGACCGCCGTAGGCAGCGACTCTGCTATGCGCTCATTCCGCATGACAAGGGTTATTATTACTGAAGAGGGATTAGAGGCTTAAAGCGAGGGGACCGCTGCAGTAGCCGATGGTAGACATCCCATGTAACACGGGGATGGTAAAACGCATAAACAAAAACAGAGTTACAGCTTTGGAGGCCAATTAGAGACGAAAAGACCCCGAAGTGGTGGTTGTCGATGAGGCAGGGAGGGGTCATCCTGTTAACAGCTGAGGAAGAGGGTTCTACCGCAAAAACGGGGTCCGGCTAATGGGGCTTTTATAATACTCGGCTGTGCCGTTGGATCCAGCGGGAAAGGTCACATTCAGACATGTAATCCGTTGTGGAATCTCTATCCTGATGTTGCCTGCCTGCTGTGTGATTCTTTCGTTAATGAGCAGTAACAATCTCAATACCTCAATAACAATGGGACTCCATTGGGTCATCGAAACGAATTTAAAGCACTTGATTCCCCACTGAAACGATATGTTTGACATATTTGGTAAATTTATATGAACACTTCTGCAGACCACATTTTTTGTGAGACAAACATCCAAGAACTAGAATGGCCCATCCCTCCCTCCGGAAATAATAGAGTGGGGATATTCGATCAAAGCCGACTTCTTAATCCTACATTACAACAAACGCCATTTATATCAATACATAACAGATTAGAGAATTCAATTGAAAGACAGATCTAGTACCTGGTATGTACACTGACCGGGAGGGAGCCTCAAGTACGAGTAGCTGAACCAGAGAAGGACACAACGGTTTTATTTTCCTATATTATAATAAGTAGGGACTGGAATTTGCATATGTGTTTTTTATCGTGTATATCGTTCTAATTTTCCGTCTTGAGGGTGTAGTCAAATTAGTCACCTTAAAAAAGGCCTACGCCGAATTTGACTAGGGCAGTACTTCCATACTGACTCGGGCAGTTGGAGGGGTAAGAGCAAGGCCCCTCTTCCCCACACAGTGGGAGGGGAGGCATATTATATACCCCGCGGCCCACCGCCATGACACCCTTCGACTGAGACCTTAACTGAGACGGAGTACCTACGATAGTTCAAGTTCAAGTTAAAGTTAGAATGGAGTGTGTTGGAAGTTAGAGTCGTGAGATTGTTAGTTGAGAAGAGTAGACCTTTTGAATTCCCTGATTGACCCCTGTGAAGAAGAAGACGCGATCGGACTTGGAAATGGCTTATCCCCTGGACATTATTAATAACCGTCGAGCAAGAGAGAGGAGAGTGAAGAGTCGGCCAGAAAGCACGTCTGAACCCAGGCGTGTGAACCCATACTGCTGCGGAGTACATGTTACAGGAGTCCGAGCAGCCGAGGGAGAACTGGACCAGAGCTCCAAGAATCATCCCTGGACCACAGCCAAAAGGACCATCCCTGGACCACACGAATCAGTGTTCCAGAGAAGGTAGGACCCAACTTCCCTTTATTACTACATGGTACTTAGGCGACACTTGTCACGTAATAGTGCCCTTCAGGATTTCTGTGCATCCCACTGTCTGGAAGGAGAGTAACAGAGCGTCTCGTCCCGTTTGTTCCAGCACATCTCACTTGGTCCCAGAATCGTCCCCAATTGCCTTATCGTGGATCCCTCTGAACCGACGTTGAACCCACCGTCTCACCCAACGACTCTGGTACCACATCCATTGCCACATCTTGCTTCACATTGCTATATTGTCTCACCCCACAGTAATATTTCTCCCTTTGTGCTTGTAATTAACTTCCCGAATAATCGCGACTCTTCAGCTTCACATTCATCTTCTGTTCTCTTTTTTGCGCAACCGCGACCCCCATACTTGTATCGTTATCTCTCGTACAATAAATTCACTTGCATTTACGTATCCGTTTTATCTAGCGTCCTTGTCAACTTCAGTAGAGTCACGTTTCAAATAGCCGAGAGGCATCAGAATCTAGTAGTTTTCCTAGCATTAGCTTCACAGCCTTCTAGTAACCTGTACCTGGAGTCAGTCCTGTGGAACGCTGATTGCGAGGCGGATTGCCAACCTGCGAACTTCAGGTAATGTACTTGTGGAATTCCACCTTTAAATTTGACGCCCCTAGCTCGCCATCCATCCTTGACACAAATGGGTAGGAATTCGACAAACAGGAAACATTACAAGGGTATCTGAAGCGTTTAGCGTGTGTTAAATTGAAATTGAAATATCATATTTTGCATATTTTGTTCGTTTCGGAGATTTTTGCATATTTTGGCCGTTTTGTGCATATTTCTGCATTTTTAATCAAAATTGGGGAATTTCGCTATTTTTCGAAATTCCAATCGCCAAATCCTCCGAGATATGTTTCTGAAAAGGAGTAACGGAAATTCTTAGGCCATTCACCGTTTAATCCGTGTACCTGGTAGGGCTTCCCGGATGGCCTCTGACCTCTCATCTGACCTTACCCCAGGTGAACTCTCAGGTTTCAAATTTTTACCCATCTGTCCTGTGATGTCGAGAGGTCGTTTTCTGCCTTGAAGTTGCTCTTCAGCGACAACCATAGGAGATTTACGGTTGACGATTTGGAATAATTAATTGTGATCCAGTGCTATAATTGTGATAGCGAGTGACTTTTTTGTATAAATGTTAATATTGTATCGTCGAGAAAAAATGTGTGTACATTTTCATTCCATTTTCTTCCTTTTCTTCCTTTTCTATAATTTTTTAAGGAAGCGATAATAACTGGAACATAATGTATAGACTACCTGTACGTCTCACAGCAAAATTTAGATCATTTTAGAAATATTTTAATTTTTTTTTAAAACGTAATTTTGCTTGGGGTTCATATTTTGTATATTTTGCCCATTTCGAGTGCATGTTTAGGTCAAGTTTTGTGGATGTAATTCCAGTCCCTAATAATAAGTAGATCACTATCTGCGCCTTCTACGTGGATCACTGAATTCAAAGCGTGAGCTTCTAAAATTCTTCAATCCACCGCATATTTATGATTCGCCACAGAATATAGTGATCTACGATACACTGGCATCCATACAGGGAAATAATAACGGTTGTGTAATAATTTGCCCCGTTTTTCTTTCTTTTCTCATGATTCCATTACCTACTTTGAATGTAGGTAACCACATTTTTGGGGGGCCGTTAACTCAATTTGGGTAACCATTAATATGATTTGGAACACCGTTTCTAATTCAGTTTTGAAAGTCGTTAATTTGATTTCGAAATTAATTCAATTTGGAAATGCTATATATGTTCCAATAGCTCTTTGAATTTACTTTACAAATTACTGTGATACCATCTTGGCATAATAAATTAAATAAAAACAAATATTCCAAACCCCGAATGTTCCTTCTGGGCCACAGACTGCTATAATTTATACCAAGAACGCTCATTCTCCGCCCCTTTTTACTTCCTTCTTTTCATCTTTCTCTGTCTCTATTTTTTTTATTTCTCTTGATTCGATTTGCCAGTCGGCAACCTCCTTTTTTTCAATTTATTCGCTTTGAAGTATTTGTTTTACTGATTCGATTCTCTCCTACTCTATTGCTTTTAGAAGGATCCAAAGAAGAGTGTCGGAGGGGTTTGAATCAAAGGGCATCACAAAACAGATGGCGGGATAAAGGAGGGAGAATCAATGGGTGATGTTGTTTGTGGACGTCAGAGAGTAAGAGTATTGAAGGGGTGATACGCAAAAAGCGCAATGTAGAAACACGAATTATTTATCTGGGATAGTGAAAATGCCTTGCAAATAGGATTATCGGATGGGATTTTTTTCTCTAGTTCATGTTTTACTTCAAACAGGAAATCATCATACCTTTGATTAAATCGACTTGAATCATGGACATGACCTTTTGACCAACTAAAGAATCACACCCAGACGGCAAAATGAGTAGATTGACGAATTCTTCAAAAACTGTAGGAAATTGGCTCACTGGTGGGGTCATTCAATGTCTTCAAGTTCCGGAACATTCATGCAATACAGTCGAATTTTCTAGGTTGGGTAGCAGTTATAGCATTTTAATACGATCATGTTAATTATATATTTCTGTTCGATTTCATATCTTTATAGTGAATGAACAGTACTCTATAATACTCTGAGAGGTCCCAAAATGCTAAAAATTTGAATCCATACAAAATAATGAAGGGAATATTTATTAAATTGAAGGATTAATGATATTTTATATCATCATCATTTGGTTATAAAAATTAACTAAAATGTGTGGAAGTGAACAATGAATAGGTATTGACGAAATTCATATATATAAAGACAGCCAGAGTACTAATCCGGTTTCCAAATAAGTGAGCGGAATAATATAGGTGTATAAATAATAATTGTCCACGTATTGATATTGTAGGGAGGAAAATGGGGAGTTTCAATATGATAAAGTGGAAGTTGTAATTTCACCTTTGTGAGAGTTTATTCGAATTTTATCATTTAGGAGAGGCAATAAAGTGATTTCCGACTGCTATGATGATGGTCTCCTATGAGAAATGGAGAACTAGGTATTGAATACTTGGCGGTCTTGTGATGTTTCCGAAGTAGTAGCCGTAGTTACCATTTCATGGAGGGCGATGTCAGTCGGCTCTCCCATTGTTTAGTCTGGAGAAGGGGCTAAGCCCCAGCAGGCAATTACAGTAATGAACGCTAATAGTTTTGGAACCAACTTGCTTCTGCTATTACCGATCTATCAACCGGGAGCTTCCAGCGTTCCAACAATAAATAGTTCCGCTATAGTCCTTCCCGTTGTTCCATGAACTTAGATATAACTTTAAAGGGCTCGAGTAACCCCTTCGCTCCGGCGTCACCCCTGCTGCCCACAATCACTCGCTTGACAGAGCCCTCCATGGAGTTTACACAAAGTTCACAATCTCAAGTGGTCAAGTCCTGTCTTTAACTTTGGGTCCTTTCCATTGCACAGATGGAAGGATCGAACCGTTACGAGTACAGATTCCTGTTACACTAATATAATCCATGAGTATTCGTTCAACCGTTGGGATAACTTGTCGGACTCATGAGATACCCTAGAACAGGGGTGGGCAACCTTTCCAACTGAAGGGCCAAATTGGCCTCAATTTTGGTTTGCTATTTTCAATAATGAACCTTTGGAATCGAGCATGGAAAAGCAAAATTTAACCCCCCCCCCCCCCCACCATCAAAATTTGATAGTTTCAATTTTGAGGTAGGCGTAGAATCCGAAAATGAAATTTAAAAAAATCTGTCCGTCCGCCGCCTTCTTTTTTTCTTAGTTACCATGAACGAAAATTAATGAAATTCGGTTTGCGGGTCCCGTTCGAGTTGGTCCTCGAAGCTCGCCGTTACTGTCAGCCATCCCTGAGGTGCGAAGAAGAGGGTTGAAGTTTCCAAGATGCCGTCATCTCGAATTTTTTTTACGTTCTAAATACTTCTTCAACTTGGGAACTTTTTGATACCACCCGGAGCATTGTGCGCCCAGCCCTTCGTTCACAGCTGCAAGGCTCTGAAGTAGCACCGAAAAGCTTCGTCAACATGATCGGGAATGAAACGTTATATACTCGTATCCAGCCGAGATATCGTCGTTAGGGAACACCTGATTATATCAGGTGTCCCCCCCCCCCCCCCCCTAGTAATGATATCTGGGCCGAAATCATACCGTTTCATTCACAATCATGTTGACGAAGCTTTTCGGTGCAAACGAACGGCTGAACGTACAATGCTCAATGGAATAGGAATGGCTGTATGAAACAGAGTTGTTTGTTCTGAGAGGGTTATTGTCGTGACTCCAAAAGAGGGTAGGTAGGGAGGGGTCGAGGTTGAGAGGATGGAGCGAGAGTTGTATATGGTTGGAAGAAACGGTGTGCTCCTGTGGAATCTTTTGACTAACTCCCCGCGGTTTTCACCAACAGCAGGCGTGAGGAAGGGGGAGGGCGACTCGGGTAAGAGAGAGAAGTCGAGGGTAAGAGCGAGATTGGTCCAGTGGCGAGATGGGCCAGAAGGCTAGTTTTATAGGGACCTTTCAACCCGTCTCCAGTCCACAATCGGCCATTGCGACCGTTTTGGCGGTTGACCGTTGTTTGCCTGGAACGGTGTCTTTGCCTACTTTTCATCGGTGTCGCCCAGCTCAACATTGACTTCGTTTATTTGGTCAAGTCTACAACTATGTACAATATTGCATATTACAGGAGTGATTTGAGTGAGGGGATCACGACAGTTATATTGCATTTTTTGATAGGTACTTTGTAACTTGACCAAACGTTATGGTTCTGAATAACCACAAATAATATTAATGAAAGAATTATCGATCCAACGCATATGTGTTAAACTGTAATTCCCCTACTGGCTCCACTACCCGATTCAGAGCTTTCCTCTGGGAGGGGGGGGGGGGGGGCACGGCGATAGGTATTGACCACAAAAAACAGTGATCTATGCTGAAGAGGCATTTATACAGGTAAATATAAACCGTAGTGTAATAAGTTGCAGCGTTTCTCGACTAGAGGAGTTTCAGCGGGCATCATCTACAAAAACGCTGCAAATCCTCGTCTCTTGGGTTTATTATTCTATCGGACATACTACAGAAATGCAATAATTGAAATAGTTATCTTAGATGGTTTCCACCAATTTCGGCCCCCCAAAACAAGACCTCGGCTCCTTTCTTTATTGTTTTATACAGATTATTTTTGAACATTGATTCCATTTAATTGCCTTGATTCACCTGCTAATACTATTTTCAGTGTTATACAACTTTATGGTGATTTCAGACAATTCTCCAGGTTTTTGACTCATAAAAAATGAATTTCGGGAGCTTAACCTTCGTTACAACCTCAGTTCTCACTCTCTGGTCGAAATGAACTTCATATTCGGTGTTCTCGCCCTAAAAAAACATGGGAAACGATACCTCACAAGCTCATGTTCACTAAAACCTCATAAAACCTCGAAAAACCCCTATTTTTACACCCGTTTTTCTCCCATGACACCCGTGGGTGTATTCTGATCGACCTGCCGAGCTTTGGAGCACTACTAGGACCCAAATGTGTTCCCAAATGCGGGCCCAAACTGTGTGCGGAAGAACGACGATTTTAGACCAAATTTTAACGTAAATTTAAGGCTGAAACTTAGTTAGAATCTACGTTTTCCACTCACTGGTCAAAATCGACTTCATATTCAGTGTTCTCGTCCTAAAAAACACGGAAAACGTTTCCTCAAAAGCTCATGTTACTCAAACACAAAAACAGAAATAATAAACCAAAATGTGAAAGCACTACATTCGAGTGTCTACTTAGAACCCGGCTTATGGTACCTACCAGAGGGGTGACCGCTTCCTTAAAATATCTCGTTGGAGTTTTCTTCGTGTATCCAAGTGTTGTTTATTTATACATGTTTCAGCTATAACTGCGGTGTTGATTTTTCATACACCCATTCTCTAGGGGACCATCGCAGCTGCTGGAGTTATGGAAGTTTGAAAACCGCGATTTTTCACTTTTTTCTCATTTTTCTTCTTCTTGTTCTTTGAAAGGGCTTCAGCCTACAGACATAACGGATCGAGCGAATTTCGCGCAAACATTCATTATGCTCCAAGGAAGTGATTTTTGTGCGATCCCCCCCCACCAACAATAATCTTGAAAAAATTGATCCAAAAAGATTGATTTTGTACATTTTGTAATTACCTCCCTCCATCTTGAAATTTTTTCGTAGAAGTAGGTAGCCTAGGTTCTGAGACAATTTATTTAAACGGGTATACAGCCTCAGATACATACCTAACGGACAGATTCATTATGCTCCAAGGAAGTCACTTTTTTGCAATTCCCCCCACCCCCCAACACTAACAATAATCTTGAAAAAATTTGAAAGTTTAGGTTAGTAAGTAGTAGGCAGGTACTGGGAAAAAATTTTTACTTCATCAGTCAATGCAAAAAGGTGTGATATCCCCCCCCCCCCCACCAACAACCCTGTAGTTACTGAGTAAGTCGGTACTGGGTAGGTACTATGTAGGTAGTAATGAGTAGGTACTAACTACTAAGTAGGTAGTAATGAGTAGGTATTCACTACTAAGTAGGTAGTAATGAGTAGATACTGACTGCTAAGAAGCAGTAATGAATAGGTACTAAATACTAAGTAGGGAATAATTAGTAGGTAGGTACCACATAACTTAGTACTGAGTAGGTTTTGCCACGGCCGGCAAAAAGCCCCCGCCAAACAGCGTTGAAATGTCAAGGTTTGGGGGGAAGGAACAGGTTCCTATATGCACATCCAGGAGCTCGGTACGAAGCACCGCTCACGCCACTTCGGCGGGCAAAATGGGTATCAATCTTTTTTGCGGCTGAGGAGGTTTTCTTAGCGGTCAGTGTTACGTTAGGTAGGTACTTAGGTAATTTCCTTATAATTATGATCATGGTGAATGACTGGAACTTTTTTGACTCTGGGTAATTGTGGATTCATATTTTAGATGTTTCATGCATCGCTCAATTCTTACGGATCGCCTGATCTCTGAAAATAGAAAGTATCGAGATTCGGCTGTATCGTGATTCATCAGGACGAGTATGAAATTTTAGCATGTTGATGACCATGGTAACTGCATTTGGTTGGGTAAATGGACGAACTGATGGTGCAGCAGAAACCTCTGTCCCAACCGATTCTGAGTCACGAACGGTCGACCGTTCCCATTCCCTTCTGACCATGAAAACGAATTACGTTAAAGGCATTACAAAGCAGTTGGATGCTGTTAGTACGAAATGCGGATTACTTGCCCGTCGGACGGGCAGTAATGGTTACGATATTAACTAAGATAGAGCTGTGAGTGCTCAGCGGGCATGAAAACAGCCCGGAGCGGACCTCACTCCGCACCCCGTCCTCATCACGGCTCAACGGTAACGATATTCCGGGACCTCCTCCCCTGAGCATCGGCTCGTGGGAGTTGTAGTAACAATATTGTACCTAGCGGCGGGTCCGAAGCCCCTCCAGGGGACGAGCTTGGGTATATTGGCTCAATCTCCTATTAGCGTAACCGTGGCAACCACACCACTACGTTCCGCCACTTAGTTAGCGGTCATTTTGCTATAAAATTGAGTCCCAACTCGCATGAACATCCTGTTTGCACATTAGTAAATGGTAAACCCCAATTGAGTTAGCTTCCAATTCCTCTTATTGAAGCTCAAGGATTGTTGTTTCCCTAACTGTAGAAAAGGCCGCATTCTTCTGAAGGAGCTACAACCTCGAACAACATGAATTATGAAAAATGGTATTCGTAGTAACAATGAAATAGCACCTACCACAGAACCGTTCGAAGGGTGTTCACAGCTTTGAACACAATGATTAGATTAGTTCCGAAATCACATTACCTAGCCCTTACTGACTCGTTTTTGCCCTTGTAAAAGTAAAGTTAGTATTTCATAAATTCTGATGGACTTTATACATGAGTCACGTCCCAGCCTGAACTAAGATTTCCAACGAGATTTCTTGACGAGGTCAAGCTGTGTGTGCCTAAAGTAAAAACCACAGCAGCCCAGGATTTTGGTATTATGATATATATTATATTCTTTGTAACAGGGACAGGTAGAAAGTTACCAAATTCCAGAGTAGAAACTTGAGACATCATCACAACTGGGAGCGTATTAATTTAGCTCCGGTGAACTGAACCCATACACCATTCCAACCTCGATGGGTACGAGAAATTAGTTCTTCAAGTTCTAGGACTTTCCTGGCCACATCGGAGGTAACATACTCACCCAGCGGTTTATTATTGTCCTGTATGGATGCCCCTTCAACTTAGATCACTGAATTCCTATATTAGCGTAAAACCATGATTTAGTAAGGTCGTTCTTTGCTGTGCATAACCCGCACACACACGCACCAACACACACACACACACACACACACACACACACACACACACACACACGCACACGCGCGCGCGCAACAAAAATTCTACAAGAGTCGAAGTATCCCTCGTATGGCCACTTATCGAAAAATGACAAATTTGTTTTCCCCCCTATTTTTGTGCTACTTGGGGCTCAAAGGAAGGGGAAATTCTGAGAAAAAAATAACCTACTTGAAATGCTGCAATTACTAACTGTAGCTACCCCTGGCCTGATGGAGGGAATCTTTTACTATGCAACCAGGTGTTATTTTGTAATGTCAACACGAAATTAGTTAGTATAAGTAATATCTTCACTATGTACATGCTATGTGCGTGCTTTTCTCCTTTGCTCCTATGTGCATGCACTATGTGCATGCTATGTGCATGCTATGTGCATGTGTGTGTATGTTGTTCACTATGTACGGTAGACTTATTCCAGCGTGTAATTAGCCTGTAATCATTTTATGGAAGCAGGCTGCTGTGATGGGGAAAAAAAAAAACTCGGCGGGGGCTTCGCCCCCTGCACCCCCGGATGACTTCCGCTTAAAGCCTGACGGCTAAAATGTGGTGTACCTGACCCTTCAGGTTTTTGTCCCCCTCGCTGTATTATATATAAGATCGTCTGTTTCTTACCTTACTTCACGCGCGGCTCATACTAGACTCCACCTTTTTTGTTTTTCAGTAAAAATATAAGTATCACTTTATAAATACGTATTATTATGTAGGTACCCAACTACTATTGCTAACGTTATATTGATCGAGTAAACCGCTTTGTATAATTAGGTAGGTCAGGTTAAAAAAACATGCTTTAGCCGCGTAGTTTACTACAACCAAGGGACAACCAAACAAGCGTCATTGTTTACTATCCATTTACAACATTCATTTATATAGTTATAGTATGAAACTAGGATGTAAATACCAAGAACAAATACGAAATACATTCGTGATAAATCAAGAGCTTTCCAACGAATGGAAAACGATTTTTGTCCGATGAAAATGAAAGAAGTTTCATTTCCCTAGCAACTACTCGGTTGTAAGTGAAAATCATTGTTAAAATACGCGCTACTTTCGTCTCACTATTTGGTCTCACTTTTGGTTTATTATTTTCAATAATGAACCATTGGAATCGAGCATGAAAAAAAAAATTCTTACCCCCCCTCAAAATTTGATGGTTTACGTTTCAAGGTATGTAGAATCCAAAACTGCAATAATTTCCTGTCGTTTTTCGGCGGGGGGTCCCATCACAAAAACCTGAAGGGTCAGGTTAAAAAAAAAAAGTTATATAGAGAAACGTTACAACAACTTTGTAAAACTAGTAAGGTGCTGATCAATATAGGTAACAAGATAATAATTATGAACAAAGTTAACGAGGAAATGTAATACCCAATCACATAGGTAGGTAGCTAGTTTGATCATAATAATATTATATGAACGACAAAACGCAATCACATAATGACAAGAACTCACATGAACACTGACTATAAAAAACTAAAGAACTTAATTTATATTTGAACTACCTACTATAAAATCCAATGACATAACTCAGATTGAAACATTGAACAATTTTTTTCGGCGTAAACGGAACAGCTTTTTTGGCATTTTAGGCAGGCCCCAGTTGTGATGGCGAATGTGCACTGCTTGCACCTTCCTGAGCGCGATCTAAAATGATTTTAACAAAATATAAACAGAAGTTATGAGAAACCACGGAATTTTCCAACTGATTCCTCCGAAATAAGCAAATTTCAGAATAACCTTCTTTCTTCAAATTAATGAAATAATATCACGAAACAACAAGCTCGGTTTCATTCAGCCATGCATGATTATAACCAGCTGTTTCCTAGCTATGATAATATTATCAGGAATGGATGCATTTCGTATGATTCACACTCATGTTGACGAAACTTTTCGATTCAAACTTCAGGGCCTGAACTATGAACGAACGGCTGGACGTACCGGGTGGTCTCAAATTATCCTAAAGTTAAGAACGCCGTAAAAACCATATCGTTCTATTGGAAGTTTGTGGGCTTCGGGGTTCTGAAAATTGCAACTCCTATTTTTCACACTTAGAGATGACTGTAACGCCAAGCTTCACGGGCCAACCAGACCCCATAAGGGACCTGAAAACCTAATTTCATTAATTTTGGTTCATGTAATATGGGGAACTTCCAAGTACGGCTTACGGCGGCGGACGTGCAGAACCATTTTACGTGCCTTGAAACGGAAACCAAATTCCGAAGGTTCATTATTGTAAATAAAAGCTAAATACGTTTATGATATGGATAAGATGTGGAAGAAATGAAAGCGGAATTCCAAATTATGCTGTAGGCTTACGGGCTAAAAACTTCCTGTTTTCTCCTTTGAGAGAAACGAAATTCCAGTCATTTGGCTACTCCTGGCTCAAATTAGATTTGCAATGCGAAATTTGTGAATTTTCGTAAAACAGGTCTTGAGAATTACCTACCTTTAGTTTCCGTTTCACTGAAAGTCTCCATTCCCCATAGCGGTTGGGAAATGTTTACTAATTGGACAGACGTGCATCTATAATGTTTGGCAGGCCCAATTATTGGCAAGATGTTGGGCGAGAGGATTGGATGTATTGCAAAAGTGGAGGATAAGTCGCATAATAATAGAAGTACGAGTATCACTGAAAGAATCAGGTGGAATGCTGTTGACACGCTGTCGTTGTTCGAGAAATGTGGCTGACAAGAGTATTGATGATGTAAAATTGAATAGGGAACATTTTCTGCGTTCTTCGAAGGCCCCCCAGGGCTTTTCTTACGTCAAAGTTTCTTTCTCATTTTCCGCCTCGTCAGCGGCCTGAAACTGATTTTCTCTAAGCGGACGGGGTTGAGGGAACCTTGTTTTATTGAATATTGAAAAGCTGACGGCTGGGGGCGAATGAATTGCTTATCCTCCCTTTAGAGGTAAGACGGGTCCTGTTGACATGCTGCATTCAATTATCATTAATTGTGATTCGTGGGCAGCCAAATCTAATCACCCGTCAAGATGGCCGTTTCCGTAATGGACTCATCACAGGGTTTCCTTGCTGGTAGGAATTTGCGGTCGTTCAGGAGAATTCTCATCAGGTTGATGGCTTCTCTTGGATTTGACAGTGCAATTGCTTTTATGAGTCTCACCAATTGAACAGTCTGAATATGGATAATTTGTTAACAACCGATACACCGTCCTTCGCGAAAAGTCCATTCTCGCAGTATTGAAGTGGTACTAGATTCAACAGAGTCTGTTCTTTCAGATCAGTCAAGTCCTATTTATAAGACCCCGTTCTTTTGCGATGAGTACTATTTCTTCCTGCTTGGAGTAGGATGCGTTGGCACCAGGGTACGTGCGAGAAAAAAGTTTGGTCAAATCCAAATTATTTCATACTTGAAATCTGTGATTTTAGGAATTATTGCGAATGCTGGCCGGGGGGGGGGGGGGGGGGGAGAGACGAATTTATTGTTGAGGTTCATGGTATCTACTACCATGAAGTTCCAATTTTGAAGAAACTTGGTGGTGTCTAGACCAAAGGCAACCCTGAAGTTGGGACTGCAATCGTCATAGTTTCATGAATTCAGTCAGGAGAATGATTTTAGACAGAGGAAGATCGGGAAAAGGACCTAATTTCAGTGAAACTACCAACTTAGATGGTCAGAGGGGTGTTGTGGGTGAAGAGAGTGGGGAGGGAGAATGTTGACCTTACCAGACGGTGTGATTTTTAATAAAACCTATTGAATGTGTCTACAGAGCGATTTGTGTAGAAATCTGAGATCATCAGAATCGCAAATATCGGTTCGAGTCGTGGGGGAAAATTGACTCTGATCTATCCACCGACACCGTGTTTGAATGGTAATCGTTACAAGGTACCCAGACAAATTTACATTCCAATCCCCAGCCCCATTAAGATGTTTCAAAAATATTATAGCTACCCACCTATTTATTAACCAAAAATAATTATTATACTAATATTATATACTACTATAAATGCTGTACTACCTATAAAATAATTACTTCGTTTATTTGTGTTAGCTCATCTTGGGTGCCACAATTGGCCAGCGGGTTACTAAATCTCGAGGCATCAGCTCTGTATTGGTTTTTACATAACACCCAACTGTTTCAGGCCTCACCTGCTCTTTGACTGCATCAGTGGTGAAGAGCTAAGCTACCAGGATATGAAAGAACATGCAAGTTTTTTACGCTCTTATTGGTACCTAGCTGTTAACGTAAAAATCGCAAGCTCACTGCTCAACCCAACTATTAACACTGATCCCGCAATCCGTCTAATCTGGGTCCCCTCACTGGGCCATCTCCTTTTTGTGGATTCATGGATGCCCCCTCCTGCGGGAAGTCCTACCACAAGCCTTTCTACTCGCAAATCAATCGCCAGTCCGCCTTCAGCAGTTTTTCCAAGTGAAACATTGGAAGTTCGGCTTTCCGTCTTTTCTAAATCTTCTACCTCCTCATCGTTCAGGACTTTGCCAAATCGGTTACGGCTTAGTACTCCCTGTTTTATCAAGATCTTCGACAGCTGCACCTTCTTCTTCTTCTTCTTTGTCCGCCTCCAGAACCGTTAATTTCATTCTTCGGGTGGCTTCAGGAACCCCTTCCTGCACTTCCCCTTCCCAGATTGCCCCTTCTAATACTGATTGTCTTCGCTCATCGGGATACCAGGCCTGGGCTTCTCGTAGAGGCTCCCATGCAAGCACGAGATCCTGAACTCGTCGGATCGCTGTGCTGATGTAACGATTCCCAAAATCCGGTGAGAACTTTCCAATTTTTCACAATCATTCCAAATTACAAGACCAGAAATTTTAGTCACGTCGATCATTTCGCAACTATTAGGCATCTACACTAGCATACCTGTAAGGAGCTCCTACATTAGGTACTTTATTTTTTCGCTGAATACCTATTTTACTGTCCACACCTCTTTTTATGGTACGAAGTGCCGAAGCAAGTCGATTCATTTTATTACACCTATGACCTCCAGTCTGACGCAGATTTATGGATTTTTCTCGATTTCGTCGATTTTCCTGGTTTTAATAAACCTATTCTAGTTGGTTCAATAATTGGTTCGCTAAGTTATTGACAACCCCTTTCTCCACCACTGGAGGAATCTTATCACAAGATAAGATTCCTTTGTTCCGTAGAGTCCTCTCGGCCACCCTGCCCCCCCCCCCCTCCACGCCATACTATACCTACTACCTACAGAATTCCAACACTGCTGGCATAGGGTGACTCAATAATTCAACATAACCTTTCTTCAAGTAAATCTTCATGTGCGTAAGGGGAGTTAAGTAATGAGTTCCAAGGTAGGACCGAAGTTGTTAAGACAAAAATTAAAATGATGAATTCAAATCTGAAACTGAAAATTTGGTTTCGGAATTCAATTCGGAATAGTTGATATGTAATGGATATTAATTCTTAGAAGACTTACACAAGGCCATCGGTAATTTGATATTTCCGAGTTATCTTCTTCTGGGTCGCATATTTCCTCGTTTTGTCAAGATTGCTAGCCCGGAACCTTATGGGGGCTTCATCATTGAAGTGACGTAATCAATTCATCCGGCGATTGTTGGCCTTGTTCTTCAATTGAACTCTCAGCTATTTCCAGACAGAGTAGGTTCTACGTTCAGGAGTCATCTTTCCAGTCGTGTCGGGAGCGTCCCTTAATCTTCGCCGTGTGGGTACAGGAATCGTTGATAAGGTAGTTTTCTTATGAGAACGATTAGATAACTCATGAGAGCGCGGTGTAATGGAGCTGAGAACGGGAGATGACTGGCAATCCGCGCTGGGAACCAACACGTTTCCTTTGTGAGGAGAAACCGAGGTGGTGTTTGCACGGTACTTTTACATCACTATCACTTTTATAACACACTAGCAGATACGGCGAAGTCACTACGTTCTTCAGTGTAGAACTCGGTGCGGTTGGCTGAAGTGTAATGTGATTCGTGCTGTGAAAGAAATTATTACAGTATTTATCATAAGTAGGATAAGTAACTGCATATTCACCCAAACAAGGTAAGTAAATGTCCATCATATCAACGATTTTATCAGACGTCGTCTCAACAGCAATCAACCTTGTTGATTTGGCCATTTTGGTTTATTATTTTCAATAATGAACCATTGGAATCGAGCATGGAAAAAAATTCAAATACCCCCCTCAAAATTTGATGGTTTAGGATTCAAGGTACCTATGTAGAATCCGAAAATGCAATAAAAAATTTCTGTCTTTCGGCCGTACGCCGTACTTAGCACTTTTCTTAGTTAACATGAAAAAAAAAAAAAAAACTGATGAAATTCGAGTTGTAGGTTCCGTTCGGGGTCTAGTTGGTCCTCGAAGCTCGGCGTTACTGTCACTCATCTCTAAGGGGTTCAAATTAGGGGTTGACTTTTTCAGAACACCGTAGCTCGAAAACTTTCGATGAAAGGGTAGGTATGGTTTTTTTTAACGTTTTTAAATTGATCTTGAACTACAGAATTTTTTGAGACCACCCGTGGCATTGTACGACCGGCCGTTCGTTTGCAACAAAAAGCTTCGTCAACACGATCGTGAATCAAACGGTATAAATCCGGCCCGGATATCATAACTAAGGAGCATCTTATTATAATCAAGGATGGCTGTATGAAGTCGAGTTGATTGCTCTGCGATATTATTTCATTTGAAAAACGCTGCAACTCCCTGCAAAACGGTTTATTATTTTGTACAGAATACCCTTCTGTTACAGATCACAGCTCTCCGTATAGATAACCCGTCTATATAATATGTACTATTCTATACATATCATGTAGATCGCAGAACCTCCGTAGGTTAGTACCTACCTAACCCCCTACTCGTTACTAGGTACCTACCTAAATCACGAGTTAAATGTTGCTAAAATAATTAGAAGTTAAGTTTGGTTACACTTTTTCTATCAACGCACTGTATTTTTCTGTATTTCTGTATACTGTATTTTTCTCTGTCTTTTGCCAAATAAATAAATAAATAAAATAATAAATAATTCTGTCGATGACAAAAAGTACCTAAAATGGCAAAAAGAAACGCAAATGATGAAGTTCTGAAGTGAAAATATTGATGTGGAGTGAACAAGTTGCAAATTACCTATCAGCAAAATCATGCCCCTTCTAGTTAGATGAACCGTTTTTTAATAATTTAGCGCTGTGTAATAATTTACCGTTCTGCAATAATTTACCGCTGTGTAATAATCACCGTTGCGTAATAATTTGCCGTTGTGTAATAATTTACCATTGTTACAGATCACAAATTGAACATTACCCCTCCTTTTGGTATATTTAGAGTGATTTCCGATAGAAGGGTATATTTTTTTACGTTTTTAAATAATTGATCTCGAACTAAAGCATTTTTTAAGAACACCCGCAGCATTGTACGTTCAGCCGTTCGTCTGCACCGAGAACCTTCGTCAACATAATCGTGAATGAAACGGTGTAAATCTGGCCCAGATATCATTGCTAGGGAACTCCTGACTCTAATCACGTATGGCTGTATGAAATCGTGATTGTTGTTCTGTGATATGACTTCATTTGAAGAATGATGGGTCTTCTGGATCTGCGTCATAGGTACTTTTGTAAGTTGAACAAACGTTATGCTACATGAATAACAACAAATAATATTATTGATGATTGAATTATTGAATCCCGCGCATTTTTATGAAACTTAAATTCCCGGGCCGGCTCCAGTACCCGATTTAGGGCTTTCCTGGTGGGAGCTGGAGGGTAAGTATTGACCGCCGATTTTAACTTGAACAACCGTTATGCTTCATGAATTACAGCGCTAATTAATTACAGAATTCTTGATTCCACCGTTTATTTATGAAATGTGATTGCCCGACTCGCCTGTGGGCCCTCTTTTGGGAAGCACGAGGGTAGGTATTGATCACAGAAACCAATGAGCTATGCAGGTAAACCGTTGTGTAATAATTTGCCCCCCTCGCCCCTCAAACTGCATTTTCTGATTCTACATACCTTAAAACGCAAAGCATCAAATTTTGGTTTCGTTTAGAAGATAATAATCAAAAATCAAGGGTGGGTACTAGTTCAGTTTCATCTAAAACCATATAAGCCAAAATAACTCAAGAATGTAGTTTCACTCACTAGTTTTACTCACTAGATACTAATTGATGATTTAGAAAAAAAAGCTTTGTAAGAAAATTTAATAAAAATAAAAGCGTAGGTACCTACTCTCAAATTTCTTTTGTGCCTACGTAATATTCGTTATCAATCAATTCAAGTTTGAGTAACAACATCTTTGCTGGTGTGGTGCTCGGAAAAGTCCAGTGTATTTATTACTGTCCTACTTGTTGCTGGTATCGTGATCGGAAAAGTCCAATGTATTTATTATTGTCCTACTAAAATATACATTTATAACGAACAAATATCTCTAAAATTATTTAATTTTGTTTCAATTTTAGATGATGCAGTTACGTTACTTGTTGGGGGTTTTGGTCATGATGAGTGCAACTTATCAATGCGTTGTAGCAGAAGGTGACAGAACTGCAACAAATAAGGGTAGTGGCAGTGAAGTGAATGTTGATTCTCAAGATTTAAATACTGAAAAGATGCGTGCTGGTGATCTGCCAAGCGATGGAAATGCAATGCGCTCACCTAAAAAGTTGGTAAAGCCGATTCAGAGCAATGCAGAGCCAACTGAAACTGATCGGACAGGTAGTTTCAGTGATGGACAAAAGTCTTCTAAGACAGGCAATGGAGGAGCAGGTGCATCACAGCCGACTCAGCCAAGCACCCGAACAGGTTCTTCTGAACGGGTGGCGGAACCAGCGCAAATCAATACAATACCTGCTGAAACTGTTGTGTACAAAAGTGGTACCGGGAAAAGCGAAGAACCATCGAAACCTCTTCTAAAACCCATTTCGTCGGATGCAAACGCCAACGGAGACAAGACCGCAAAGGCAGTCGAAAACACCAAGCAAATACTCAAACCACCTTCGAACAGTGAGGAAGGTGGAGTGCCTGGCGATGGAAAAGAAAAGGCGCATAAGAGCTCGTTCAAACCAGCCAGGATCCTCGTCATGCTTCCTATGCCATTTTATAGCCACACGCAGAATTACATGCCGATATTTAAGGAACTGGCAGAAAGGGGACATCATATGACGGTGGTTAGCCCTTATCCTCAGAATATATCCTTGCCAAATTGGGAAGAAATTCTCGTTGAAAATTTCCTGCCAGAGCTCATGGGTAAGTACTCCCAACATTTGATAACAAAACACGTTGCAAGTAAGTTAATTATAATTATTTTTGGTGCAACTTATCACATTAAAAAGCTCCTTGGTAGTGTATTCGTCGTAAGCAGCTGATTATAGATGTTACGAACTGTTTATTGTATCGACAGACAGCACGAATCAAGAAATATGTTGAAAACCAAAGGTCCATGGAATCGCAAAGGAACTCAAGAATGGTCAGCCAAAACCAAGATCGCCAAGAAAGCCTCAATAAATTTCAATAAATTAAAACCAAACCGGCACTTTAACTCAAAATATCTGGTAATCAGAAGAGGATAATAAATTAGCTCTATCAATATTCGTACAAGGAATCATGGTGAACTCAAAAAGATGGTGTTATTATGTTGTTGTTTTCATTTCCAATAATCTCTCGTTTTCGATCGATGTGGGGTAATCAAGCGAAAACCCTACACATGAGATAAATCTAAATCGATACGAATGCGTGATATTCCAAGAGATTCGGAATTACCGACCATGTAACATTAACGATTGTCGTCTGTAGGTGAATATAGGTAGATACACATTCCCGAGGCATGATGAAGTTTCTGGATGCATATTGCTGAGCCAAAAACTTACTGTCATGTGCAACGCACAAGTCGTCCATTTCACACAAATATACCGACTCATAAAATGTGAGAAAATAAACTTGTAATTCTGATTATTTCAGCGGCGATCCCTGACAGAGATTTCAGCAAGAACAAAGGTATCATTGGTAAAATGTTTGCATTGATTATGCTCGGCGAAAACTCTGTACGTCTTACTTTCGGGTTGGAGCCAGTTCTGAAACTGTTCAACGACGACTCCCGAGAGTAAGTTGGCATTAACAATCACGTTCTATTTCAAAAACCGGAGCAGATTAACTTTGACAACTAGTTTCAGTTATGGCAATCACGGTTGCTGCTAAAGTTACCGGTGTTGTAGTTGAGATGAATTGACTATGTTCGATTAAAATATGCTTTACTTCAACTGTCGTTCGTTGGTGAGTTTTCTTCTAGAAACCATGCTTGTGTGTGTACCAATTCCCCTGTTCGAAAAAGTTCCTAGGTTACAATGCAGACATTTGCGCGCATTTTGCAGTTACAGTCTCAAAATCTAATAATGTTTTATTACGTTCAATAATGAACCTTTGGAATCGAGCGTGAAAAAAAGAAGTTTTTACCCCCCCCCCCCCCCCACCACATCACCATAAAAATTTTGTGGTTTTCGTTTAAAGGTACGTAGAATCCGAAAATGGAATACAACAATTTCTGTCCGTGCGCTGTTCGTTCTTCTAGGGAACACCTGATTATAATCACGCATAGCTGAATGAAATCGAGTTGGTTGTTCTGTGATATAATTTCACTTGAAGAATGATGGTTATTTTGAATTTTGTTGATATATACAACCTAATATACGTATATATGAACAACCTTTATGCTTCATGAATAACAAACAAAAATACACTGCCAAGGTGATGGCACAGGAGCTTCCTCGTCACAATCAGAGTGACCCATTATAAAATAGAACAGACTCGGAAGCAAAATAACATAACATTACATTACATTACATAACATAACATTACATTACGTGAAATATACATATTACGTAACATTACATTACATTACATAACATTGCATAACATTACATGAAATATACATATTACATAACATGACGTCCATAATACATTACGTCCATTATACATAATTGCGAAAGTTATGCGTGTTTGAAGAATTTCACGTTAGCGCATGCGCAGGGCGAACCGCTGGCTCTATCATGTTGAAATTTATATGGGACCTCAATGGGCCCTACCCGCTTAATCCCTGAGAATTACATTGAAATTGGGTGAAATTTTTGGTTACTACGGCTGTAACAAGGAAATTGAATCTATTTCACGCCAGCGCATGCGCAGAGCGCACCGAGGGTCCGATCATGCTGAAATTCATACTGGAACTCACTAGGCCTTGTCCAAACAACCCTTGAAAATTTGAGCGAAATTGAATCAAAATTGTGAAAGTTATGCGTGTTTGTTGAATTTACATTACATAACATTACATTACATAACATTGCATAACATTACATGAAATATACATATTACATAACATGACGTCCATAATACATTACTTCCATTATACATAATTGCGAAAGTTATGCGTGTTTGAAGAATTTCACGTTAGCGCATGCGCAGGGCGAACCGCTGGCTCTATCATGTTGAAATTTATATGGGACCTCAATGGGCCCTACCCGCTTAATCCCTGAGAATTACATTGAAATTGGGTGAAATCTTTGGTTACTACGGCTGCAACAAGGAAATTGAATCTATTTCACGCCAGCGCATGCTGAAATTCATACTGGAACTCACTAGGCCTTGTCCAAACAACCCTTGAAAATTTGAGCGAAATTGAATCAAAATTGTGAATGTTATGCGTGTTTGTTGAATTTAACGTTAGCGCATTCGCAGGGCGTACCGCTGGATCAATCATGTTGAAATTTGTATGGGACCTCAAGGGGCCTTATCCGCACCATCCCTAAAAATTTGAGCTGAATCAATTCAAAATCGTGGAAGTTATGGCTGTAACAAGGAAATGCGGACAGACTCACAGACTCACAGACTCACAGACCCACAGACCGACAGACTCGGAACCAAATTTGTTCAGTAGGCTTTGAAACGCAAAATGCAAGTGGAAATTTTGATTTCTGAAGACAAAAATTTTTTGGCTCACGAAAGTGAACACAAGGCTTCCGCTGCTTCGCAGACTCGGAAGCAAAATCAATTATAGAATTTATTGTTGAATCCACCGCATATTTATGTAACTGTCATTATCCGGCCGATTCCAATACTCGATTTTGGGCTTCCCTGGGTGGCGGGAAGGGGGGGGGGGGAGCACGAGGGTAGGTATTGACCGCAGAAAACAGTGATCTACGCAGAAGGGGCATCTACACAGGTAAATAATAAACCGTTATGTAATAATTTGCAGCGTTTTTATTCAGTTGCTGACACCACGATAGATAATAGGTAAATAGTCTACTTAATCGTGGTGTCAGGCTGGAAAAATTTGACATACGTTCGGTGTTACTTCTCTCTATCTCTCTGATAGATAACAGCTGTTGAATTTCTAATTTTTCTTGTTGGCAAAGATCTAGCTGTTGAAATCAAGCCTAAACGTTATACACATTCTTATTGCTTGACAGATTCGACCTGATATTTCTGGAGCCTCAGTTCATTCAAGAACCTCTACTGGCGTTCGGGCACAAGTTCAAAGCCCCGGTTATAGCTATATATCCAAGTTACATCGTCCCAGAAGTGGCTTACTACACCGGTAATCCGGTCATGACGAGCACCTACGTACCTAATATGGCATTCCCCTTTTCTAACTCCATGAACTTCGTGGAGAGAGCAACTAATACATTGTTCAACCTATTCAAGATCATCAGCTACAACTTTTACGTTGTTCCCAAAATGGTATGCAATTTTTAATAACAAACAATATTCATTTTTCAATTTTTTCAATAAGTATAGAAACTGTTAATTACAACAAAGTTAATAATCTAAGATCCATCCAAACCTTGATCAATAAAAATATTACGTTTATATTTCTTATACAGGATGGCTCGAGGAACATTTTCTTCAATTGGTAGTAGGTACTATTCAAGTACCTATCAAATGAAAAAGAATGTATAAACTCGAAAGTTTATTTATTAATTTAGTCGACGTATCCTGTCCTTATAATTTGTTTTTGACTATTAGCCTCACAATAACGTTTCATGAGGTACAACAAACTTTACTGCTGAAAACCATATTCCATAATATAAGTGCCTCTAGCTATTTACAGATCACCTTGAAACTTTTCCTGGATATAAGCTTTTCAACGGATTGTCATCTCAATAAATTTCACCGGATCTGTGATGAAAAAATCCCGATCACAAATACTAAATAAAAATATTATCTATTTATTGTTTAAAGTGTCGTGTTTTGGCCTTCTGCCTGATTTAGCAACTACCAGGTTCAACCAAGAAAAAACGACGACCTTTATATTCCGTGAGTAAACACATTTAGTGTCGCTTGATATAAAACGATAATTTGTTTCTGAACAAAACTTTTTTTTTTTCAACTGGAAATCCCCCAACTTTAGAGTAGATTCAGACTGTACGTAAAGTTCATGGAAAATGGCCCAACACTGGACTTTTTCAGTTGCACACAGCGTGAGTATTTAGCCCGCCATTTTGATAGTTCCATAAAGCTGTATTAAGAGTATTCGTCACTACCCCCTCAGTAAACTACTGTACCACTGCGTACTCACCATTTCACCATTTATTAATTCAATTGTTTTAGCTGGTTGAACGGATATATTGTACATATTCGTAACATTCAGTCAGTTATCGTTTCTGAACTCAGCTTGAGCGATATATTAAATATTTATTGCTTCACCATGTAATTAAATGACTATGTCAATAATCCTACCTGATTTTTGCGTATCCATAGAAATTGCGTATGAAATTTGCATATTTGGAAAAACTAAATGATTGATCATTACTCCATAATAATGATTTCGATGCGCTTTTTCAGGATCGATTGATGAGAGAGTATATTCCTTCCAAAGACTTACCATACCTGGGAGACATGCTGTTCAACATTTCGTTCACGCTCATGGACACGCACCAAGTGCTGAATTACCCGTATCCACGCGTGAACAACATGAGGGAGTTCCTTGGTGTCAACACCAAACCGACAGGGAAGCTTAGCCCGGTAAGAAAAAGTCGACACCAGACACGTAGTACTTATGTGATCAGTAACAGTCGAGTTTGACTTGGGAAAGTTATAGAAATTTGAGAGTAAGCATAGTGTTAACAAACTAAATCAAAGAGAGTGTATTGATGATGGCAACTTTTTTCTTGCAGGAAGTTATTATTTTTCACCACCTAACGTTTACGCCTTCGAGACAAATTTTGAAGCCCAGATCATAAAATGATATTGATGCAGCAGTGTAGAAATGAACACTATATTCAGAATAATGATAAAAATTCGTGCAGACGAAAGTTGTTGACCATAAATTTAATTGTTCTTGACAAATAATGTATAAATTTTACTGAAACAAGGTGCGTCCATACAAAATTGCATACCTCATTAAACAGGCCTCATTCGCTTGAATTCTGCAATTTGACTGTGTGCTTTTCTCTGATTCTGTAGGAACTACAAGAATATATGGATGAAGGTGTGAATGGCGTGATATTCTTCACCTTGGGTTCTCACTACCAAACGTCCACTCTGCGGCCCCACATACTGAACTCTTTGCTCCAAGCTTTCTCAAGGATACCGAACAGGATATTGATGAAATGGGATAAAGATGAACCACCACCTGGCTTGTCATCCAATGTCAAGACGGCCAAGTGGTTCCCGCAATCAGCTATACTTGGTGAGCTCGCCTTTGAGAAATAAGATCAGCAACAGTGAAGATCGGCATTCATGTTCCTCACCACTATTTTGCTAATTTGTACCAACTTTGTGGTGCCTACACGATGAGCATAATCATAAGTGCGTTGCTGCTGGCGGTAGATTCATCTTAAATCTTTCAAAAGTATCAGAGGAGTGATTTAATTACCACAGCTTCGTTATCCAAATCAATAGGGGACAATGAACAATCAACGATCACCTATGCTGTGACGATTACTTTCTTTTACTTCCTTTTAATTACCTTACAGGTAGGTACCACCTATCTGCGGACTATGTAAAATTTCGTTTATCTGTATAATCATGAACGAAATTGTTTATTCTAACACCTTTTCAGACTATATAATTATTATATTAGTCATAAGCCAGAAACACCGTCAATTCGAAACCTAGGGATAGTTTTGTGGGTTGCTATAAACTAAATCTGATGGATTTTGTATAGAACAATAACCCCAAAATTCAAGTTGAAATAAAATCTCACAGTTGCGACGACTTTCAATATTTCAGGGTACACTGCTCCGAACGTCACAAAATCCGCAAATTCACCTGGAATTTGATAGAGAATCACCCCCTGATATTCTCATTAGAGTTTGTTATGACTTGGCATTATTTTTAATAAGGATTTTCGTATACGAGTACATTGCCAGACCAAGCCGACATGCCGGAGGGGAATTCGCTGGATATGTATGCGCGGGTAATTTGATTTTGGCTGTTTTAATTAGGTAAGTTATACTGCACTATATTTTGATAATCGGAGGCAATATATGCGAGCCATGACGTACCTATCAACTAAAAATGTTTATTACTGGTGTGCCCGCTGACCGGGACCTGAAATTTCGGTGGTAACCTCCAATATGATCTCTGTCAATCGTACGTTAGTGTAGTACAAAGAAACTTTGATTATAATTTGATATTATTGCGTAGAATTTCGCTCGAATGAAAAAGCTTCAAAAACCCTTCCTATTCTTAGATAGGGGTGACTGAGTAGATCTATCAATTCTTCGAGAGGTAACGTCAGTTGATGCGAGAAGATCTGAAATAAGTATGAAAACGGTGCATTTTCCCCACTGGTTAAGTAGAACACGGTTAAAATGACAGTTCTGACTATGTATTTGGATTTCTGACTATCCGAATATTGGATAAATTTTATAGGTAACCAAATTTACCTGCAAGTTATGTTTACCAATTTGTGTGTACCGATGCATCAATGACATCGGTAAATTCACGTTGTAATACTTACTCGTAGATGTTGGCCGCTAACCTGAAATCCAATAGTTCAACATTTTTTTAATTTTTCAGCACACAAAAACTGCATTGGTTTCATCACGCACACGGGGGTGCATGGTCTAGTCGAATCCTTAGCCCACGCTGTTCCAGTGATATCTGTCCCTCTCTTCGCCGATCAGTACTTCTTCTCCAGATGGGTGGTTGAAAAAGGCGTCGGGCTCGCCATCGACATTGAGACCGTCACTCCGGAAATCGCCTATGAAACTATCAGAGCAGTCATCACTGACAAAAAGTAAGAAATCACTAGAATGAGATCACGAAATCGTGACGCAAACGGGTAGTTAATTAAGAGAACTCTCTAATAGTTCCGTATGAGTTCCTAATAAATCTAGTTTACTGAAACCGTTCCACTCATGACCTACATAGCGAACAATGGAAAAACGGTACATACCTAATTCAGCTTAATATATTATTGACATTTTCCTTCGTTTTGGTTTATTATTATCAATAATGAACCATTGGAATCGAGCATGAAAAAAGAAATTCTAACCCCCCCCCCCCCCTCCCGCCACTCTAAATTTGATGGTTTACGTTTCGAGGTACGTATAATCCGAAAATGCAATCAAAAATGTCTGTCTGTCCGCCTTACGCCGTACCGGCCACTTTTCTTAGTTACCATGAAATAAAATTGATGAAATTCGGGTTAAAGGTTCCGTTCGGGGTCTAGTTGGTCCTCGAAGCTCGACGTTACTGTCAGTCAACTCTAAGGGGTTCAAAATAGGGGTTGAAATTTTCAGAACGCCGTAGCTCGAAAACTTCCGATGGAAGGGTATGGTTTTTTTTACGTTAGGTATTAAATTTGTATTGAGCTAAACAATTTTTTGATACCACCCGGAGCATTGTACGTCCAGCCGTTAGTGTGCACCAAAAATCTTCGTCAACACGATCGTGAATCAAACGGTAAAAATCCGGCCCGGATATCATCACTAGGGAGTACGTGATTATAATCAAGGATGGCTGTATAAAGTCGAGTTGGTTGTTCTGCGATATTATTTCATTTGACATGTGATGGACTATTGGATTTTGTTGGTAGGTACTTGCGAAACTTGAACAAACGTTGAAGTATTATTGATGGGTAAATTATTACAGAATGGTAAATTATTACACAACGGTAAATTATTACATAACGATTCATTGTCACAACGGTAAATTATTTCACAACGGTAAATTATTAAACAGCGGTTCACCTACTAAGAAGGGGCTGGTTTTTGTTGAACGGTACTTTTGCAACTTGAACAATTGTTGAAGTATTATTGACGGGCAAGTTATTACACGACGGTTCATTATACTTGACCACGAGGGTAGGTGCTGACCACAGAAAACAGTGATCTACGCAGAAGTGGCATCTATTTCACTCCATATCAACAGTTTTCCTTCAGAACTTCATTATTTGCGTTTCTTTTTGCCATTTTAGTTACTGTTTGTCATCGACAGAATTATTTTTGCAACATTTAACTCGTGATTTAGGTAGCTACCTAGTAATGAGTACAGTGTTAGGTACTAACCTACGGAGGGTCTGCGATGTACATAATATGTATAGAATAGTGCATATTTTAATATATAGACGGGTTATCTATACAGAGAGCTGTGATCTGTACAAAATAATAAACCGTTGGGCACGGATTTGCAGCGTTTTTACCCATACAGCTACAAATTTCGACCATTTGTTGCCCTACTTTTTCAAACGTCATAATACCTTACTATTTTTATCCAGTCAGTGAGTTGAAAAAATCTCTATATTAAATGATAAATTACTATTTAATTTTTGCAGTCCAAATAGTGGTTAAAAAATTATATTTTTCTTTCTTCTGTAACCGTTCTCAAGGAATATATGGCTCCCATCTTCAATCATTTTATTTTATTTTTTGTAATTGTTGGTGATTTGTCCATTCCTAGCGACCTACATCAAATTGTGGCGAACAAAATTGTTCATTTACCAACCCAATTTTTTATTCCAAAATTTCTGGTCTTTGAATATCTAGAATAGCTCAAACGGACTTTTATCAAACAATTTTTCGAAAATTCATCAATTCAAAATGTTGAGCTTTTACAGGAACTAGTACCTGTCTAATCTTGACCAAAAATTTGCCAGAAATGAACCCCTTCCACGAACTTTTAATCCAACTTCACTCCTTTGCTGAATATTTGTTCGTATCTGTATTTTTTAGGTACAAAGAAAACGTCATTGAGATCTCAGAGCTGATGGGAGATTCGCCGCAGACGACATTATCTGAAATCACATATTGGGTCGAGTACGTAATTCGCACAAAGGGCGCTCGCCATCTCCGCCCTGGGTCAATAAATTTGGCGTGGTACCAGAGGTTTGGACTTGATCTGTTTGCTGCAGCTGTGGTCATAACAGTGGTGCCTCTTTGGTTGTTGAGCTCACTGTTGAAGTGTTTAGTTTTGATGTGCAGGCCCAGCAAAAGGGTGGAAAATGATACAACGACTGTTAAAAGCAAGTCGAAGAAGGCGAAGAAAACAGATTGAGAGGGAACAAAAGTAATGAGATACTACATAAATAAGAGACTCACGTTCGCGATCAGCTATTAATTTATAATACTACATTGTTGGAAACACCACTTCTCAGCTTGAAAGCAGTAGGTATTTAAAATCAAAAACATTAAAGGTGTTGAGCGTTTAGAAATTTCTTCACAAGTGCAGTTCAACTCAGTACAAATTATGCTGGTTAGTTCATTTGAATTTCATTATATTCGTACCATAGCTCAAAGAACTATACTTACCTCGACGCCTGTCGACTTGAAATTTCGAAATTGATCGATTGGAGTCTACCTCACACCTAACGCTATTTTATTTACAATCAGATGAGCATTGTGCTTTACTTAGGTACTTTGGTATCAGTTAAAATTTTGATATTTCTAATTTACTAAAAGCTCTTATTAATTGACACCTTCTATGGCATGGCAAAATTTGTTAATTCATAGTAATTTACTCAGTTTCATCACCCATTGAGGCTATTATTATGGTGAGGAAAGCATACGGTTGGGGATATCTGAGCGTAGGTGACTCAATCCATAATACCTTAGGGCAACGAAAAGCACGTCAACATATTAGTGTAGGACCAAGAGAACACTGCGAAACACTAATATCTAGCTCGTGTGCATAACCATAATGGTAGTTACCAGTAAATAAAAGTACCATCTGTAATCATAGTATCTATTATTTTATTACTGAACATATCCCAATCATTTTTTCATGTATCTGATGAATTGTTAATAGGTAATTTTACCTAACTAGTTAAATCCAAAAATGTTGATAATAAGTCGAATAATTCACACTAATAACCTCCATCCCTTGACAGACAGAGAATACCTCCGTTAACAGTTTATTTTGGAGCGTCTTCAAGATACTTCAACAAATTATTATTTGGCTCGACTTTTTGGCTTCTCTTTCTCTTCATTTGACATTCACTCCTTTTCAGATTTCAGGAATAATTCGTTCATATTTCGGAGAAACATTTTCCTGCTTCAATAAATTTAATATTTGTGGGTGTATTTCAATTGCGGATACTTCATACCCGAATGACATTTTCTTTGAAGGACTCAAAAGTTTCGAAAAATAAATCTCAGGTGGAATTGAAGTTGCAGGGAAAAGTTCTTGGGCGGAAAAAAAGGACGAGATAGGAGGAGAAAGGGGACACAACGGAATGTTTCAGGTGGGCCCTTCGACCCAAACCAACCCTGATAAATATGTATGGATAGCAATGAGCAGCCGTCGCTGATATTTGCATGTCAATCCCCCCCTCCCCCCCTCTCACTACTTATAATGATGTCCCGCTCGAGTTATCGGATAAGTTTTGAGTCTTGTACCTATCCCCGTTGAAAGCTAAGTCCGCCTCTCCCTGCAAACGCTATTGAATCCTGAGAATTATTCATACCGTCTTCTCACGGCATATCTCCGCTTCCTTTGACGACACTGTTGAGACAGTTGCTGCGGTGGAAGGTAAGGCTTTCAAAGTTACTGGAGTACAGGATGATAAGAACGGTGATGAATTCCAAAATAAGGTTGGCAGAATTAATTATGCCAGTATGAACAAGACAGTAGTCGACAGTATTATGTATAATATTCAGGTGCATAAGGATAAAATTTATACGGGAACCATTTGGGGTTCCATCCACATCAACCCTCCAAATTACAACTCATTTCGACAATTTTAGCGAATTTTCGAAGAAAAGGAAGCTATTGTTCTCGGTCCAAAATTTTTAAAACTCGAATTTCCGAAAGATTTTTATACCAAAATCCGTTTCAGACCATCCTGAATTCACTGCCGAAAGACACCAAAAATTATATCTATATCAGTGTCATTCCCCCCATTCCAGACGATAACTCTCGAAAGAATTGAGATAAAAAGTTCAAATTTGCACGAAAAATCTGTCTTGGCAATCGACAGACTAAGTTCGTAGATGGGTAGAATCGGGTCACTCTAAGGGGGAGTTTTGGGGAGTTTTAAGGGGGGGGGGGGGAAATTACCCATAAATTCCCAAAATGAAACAGTATAACAAGTGACATCTCATTTTAAAGGTTTTTGTACGCTGAACACGATGGTGAAATCAGAATTGCGATATCTCATTCCGTTCTCAAACTGGAGCACTTTGAAGATGAAGGAACGTGGTTATTTCTTGAGATAAAACAGTTTTACATAAAATCAGTTATTTCTTCGAAAATTCGCTCTTATAGCCATGCTGCATGACTGTGGTTTTTCTTTCATATAGTGACCTGCGTATCAAGGTGTTTCATACACAAAGCATTTGAAACCACATTTTTGTTGGCAAAGGTATACCTTGGTAGATTCAAGCAATAACTAGGTTCCTTCTTGGTTATTCCCAAGTGTGTTTCTCGCAGTTTTTCCTTCTAAAAGACATTTTCATTACTGATTTATTCGGTACTAATCTCATTCATTTTAATGTTGATATGACGTCTGTCTACTAGTTGTTCTTTGCCATCTTTTCAAAATGACAACGTGTGAAATGAAAATCGATCCAAAGTTACAAAGATTTTGATTATTAGGATCCTGTAGGTTGAAGTCGAGTGTCGCAGAGTATCCAGATGATTGTCACAGTAAACCAAATTTTTCTGTCCACGAAGGGGGAACAGAATCACAAATTGTATTCGAACTACAAAACTTATCGAGTTAACTAAAAAGTCAAATTTGACACCCAATTATGGGCAAACGATTTACATTATCGATGGATCTTCCACTTTTGGTGAACTTATAACGATTTTTGCTAGTTTTCGACCCACAGGTTATTTTTAAATGATCGATCTGGATATTAAAGATATTAGGTACGCCGGTCGCGTTGGAAGGTTGGACGGTATAGCAAATTTTGAAATTTCTCCCTTGAGAGGGAAAAACATTAAATCATGTTTAATGTTTTTCCCTCGCAAGGGAGAAATTAGATATAGTTTTTTAATGTCAAGAAAAAATGAAAGCCACAATTTCACTGAACTCTACATGAACTCTACAAGTATAATGTTGCATTTACTGTACTTATTATAGAACTCGCCATCAACATATGGTTGCTACAACAGAAGGTAGTAACTGTGTAGTAACCAATGAAAAACGTAGCTATTGACTCTTGTTTCTTTCGAGTGCGATATTCTTTATGGTTGCTACAACAGAAGGTAGTAACTGTGTAGTAACCAATGAAAAACGTTGCGTATTTGCGTGTCGGAATTCACAGAATGACCCCCAGCCCTAAAACATTAAACATGTTAAATTAACAGAAACTTCCACAAATTTCTGCTAGGAGTGTCGTCGAGTTGAAAGTCGAATTTTCGTAAATAAATCAACATCTCAAGAGTGTAGATGAGGCCTTACTTTCGGTAAGGACATGAGATCTAACGACTCTACCATTCAAGGAAATCAGCACTAGTAATAACGAAACGATGTTGATGAGGGAGCCCTCTCTACTTCTCTTGCCTCATCACTGAGTCACTATATACCTACAGCAGAATGACTGAGGCAAGTTCAATCAGAATCTTCCTAGTCCTTGAAGGAGGCGTAACTCATTACTTACTGATCACTGGAGATAACTAAGTTTCTTCCACCAATCAACTACCTCATCCTACTGCAACTAATAGATCTTGTCATAGGGTTCAAGTAAGTAGGTACTCCACCTCACTCAATATTTCAATAAGTATATCTCTACAAATAGGACAGCAGCAGCCTTGACAAATTATGTATTATTGGTGACATACGGTAGATATAGGAAAATATCACGCTGGAGATAAGCTCAGGTAAGCATGGCGATAATTATTCCAGATTGAATTGTTAGGTACCTACCAGAGCAAACAGTCGAAAGGTTCTTAGTAGCCAATTCGTATAAGGAAGATTGCCGATACAAACAGATATGAAAATATTAATATCAAACTGAGGATCTTCAATCTTACATTTCATAGATTCTACCTACCACATTTTACCCAAGGGCAAAACAAAATCTTGAGCTACACTAAGCTGAAAGTTCTTCTACAGCTAATTTTTAACTCTGTATTTACGTAGACTTGAAAACAGGATTCTGAAAACATTCAGTAATGGAAAAGGTAAATTTCACCTCCAAATTCTTCAATTGATTTAATTAGTTTCACCTTCCTAATGGAGTAAATAACGAATAGAACTATCTTCTTTTCGCGTTCCTGGAAACGCAGGTGCGATTCAACATTTTCTCCTAGCATTCGATTCAACATGTTCTCCTAGAATGCCCGCCATACCAGCCGGAAAGAAGAGAATTTTTCGACGTAATTATACATCACACTCCGTCACCATTCAATATTGTGTCTATCCTAAAAGAGGAATTACTTCTACCACGTAGAAGGGGCTGGATTTTATTGGTAGGTACTTTTGCAACTTTTTTCACTCCACATCAACAATTTTCCTTCAGAACACCATTATTTGCGTTTCTTTTTGCCATTTTAGTTAACAGTTTGTCATCTACAGAATTATTTTAGCAACATTTACCTCGTGATTTAGGTAGGTACCTAGTAACGAGTACGGGATTAGGTACTAACCTATGGAGGATCTGCGATCTACATAATATGCATAGAATAGTACACACATATTATGTTATATAGACGGGTTATCTATACAGAGAGGTGTGATCTGTAACAGAAGGGTATTCTGTACAGAATAATAAACCGTTGTGCAGGGATTTGCAGCGTTTGTTTAAATTAATATCATGACTATTGCAACAATAAATTAGTGGCGTAAAGTTAATAAACTGAGCCAAGGTAAAAAAACAAAAAAAACGCAGGTTCGATTGTGAAAAAATTATTAACTCGTGCCGAGTGCAATTTTATTCTTTTACCGGTTTGGGGCTCTAATGATGAATTAAACAGGCGTTGAGTGGCTCTAGTTCAATTTCGCCAAACTTCCCTCCTCTGAGAGTTGGAAATAATAATCTTTGACGTGCTTCTTTCGTTTTAGATATAAACTAAACTCTTAAAAGTCACCCCCCCCCCCCCCCCCCCCCCCACCACCACAACATGCACTCCTTCGACCGATGGCTCTGTGAGGTAGGACAGAGGGACCCCTCTCACAGTACTTTGATCTCTGAATTCTTGTCGTTTAATTAAAAGTTGAATAATGGGACAGAAGAACAGTGCGGGCGGGGCTTAGGTTGGTGGGAGTCGCAGTAGTAGATTACAAGATGGCGGGAACAGGAACCACTGACTTCACTTTCTTTTCCACAGCCTCTTTTCTCCTTTAATCTCACAGAGCCTTCCTTTGCCTGCATCCTAATTACCGGGACAGGACAAATAATATACACCACGTTTTCGGCTGAGTTACGGCCAACATTTCTTAGAAAGAATAGGCGGAAGTCGTCGGGAGAATGAATAAATAAGCTTCGAGCGTAATATAACTACAACAAGAACGGCACAAGTTTATTAATATCAAGAAAAAATTGGAGCACTACTGGCCACGCAAAGATTCTCACAAGCGCAGTAGCGCAAACGGGCGAACCAGAGACTTTAGAATACCGCCTGCTGTGATAAACACTGAGAATAGAAGAATTATTGTCTCTGTCTTTATCTTCTACATCTATCTTTATCTATAGAAGATAATCTTGATCTTTTATTCTCAGTGGTTATAAAGCATGATGACCAGTGTCTGTTTCTATCTAGCGAGTTGTGTGATTATTCGTTAATTTTTTTACCAGTTTTAAAAAGTATGTCAGGATATCTTGATAGAGCAGCTTTCTTTTAGACTGGCACTAGCCATACAAACTTGTGCCTTTTTGATCGACAAAAAAAGTGCCATTTTATCCACAAGAAAGGTGGAAACTTAGGGTTGAAAGATGAAATTTCCAAAAAATCGTAGCTCGGAAACTTTGCATGGTTATGGATCAATCCACTGCATCACTGCATCACATGTTTTTTCAGAGCCTATACGGCCAACAGTTCGTCCACAGTAAGGGCTTGAAGAGTGAACCGAGATGAGCATCAAGAATATATTATTATGATCGTGAATCAAACGATGAAACTCCTCTCCAGTTTTCGTTGCGGGAATTCTAGGTGTATTATTGGGAATAACAAATAGAAAACCAATTCAAATCATACTCATCACATAATTCTTAGTGGGGCATTTCAAAAACCATCCGAGTTGGTTTCGTTAACATGATAATAATAGGAAATATTCACATTTCGATTTGGCGCGACCTAGTAAGACAGGATGTTGTTCATTGTCAGTTCTGCAGGTTTGGGGAAGGAAATTCTAAGCTCCATGAAGTTTCAAGGTGTTATCATAAGCTAAACTCTGAGCGTCGGCACAACATTATGAGCTTAGCTGTATATCGGGATGTTTGAGCGCAACATTATGAGCTTAGTTGTTTATTGGGATGTTTGAACAAAGACGGGAGGAACAAATACCTCTAAGAAGTTAAACAGGAAGCACTCCGTAATTTCCATCAACCGTAGGTAGATGAAATGAAAGCGGTTAGATGAGATTTGAAGTAGGTATGGCCGGGTTACTGGATTATTTTTCAAAATTGGCGCACCTGAGTAAATCTAAGAATGGGAGAGCGTCCGGCCCGCCAAGAAACCGGAAAACTCGAAGCTTTCCATGCTTTTCCTTACGTTCTAACATCCATTTTGGTTTATTATTCTGTGAATAATACACCTATGTAATCGCTCAGCAAAAAATTTTTATAACACCCCCTCAAAATTTTTTCTTTTCCGTTTCAAGGTGCGTAGATTCCAAAAATGCAATGTCCGTCCGCCGTACGCCGTACGCCGTCCGCCGTATCACGTGTACAGGCTTCATTTTCGGTCTAAAAAAATCGTTCTTTCGCACACATGCTCCATTTGGGCCCTAGTTGTGTCCCGAAACTTTTCAGCCCGATCGGAATATACCCAGGGGTGTTATGAGTGAAAATGTGTATAAAAATAGGTAGGTACTTTTTGCGTTTTAGCAACATGTTGGTAACATGAGGTTTTGAGGTATCCTTTTCCATGTTTTTGGGGACGAGAAGACCGAATATGAAGTCGATTTTGACCAAAGACGCGGAAATTGAGGTTTTACCAAAGGTTCGGCTCCCGAAATGGTTTTTTTATGAGTCAAAAACCTGGAAAACTGTCTGAAATCACCATCAATGTGTATAATAACATTAGAAAATGTGTAAACATGTGAATCAAGACCATTAAATGGCACTACCAATGATCAAAGATGATCTGGAAAAAAAAGCGTACCTATTTCATGTTTTGGGGGCCAAAATTGGTGGAAATCATCATAAATAGCTATTTCAATCATTCCACATGAAAGAAACAATAAATTTAACAGCCAACAAGAATCTCTAGAACTCCAGTAGAATAATAAACCCATGTGACAAGGACTTTGCAGCGTTTTCAACTGATGATTTTGGTTTATTATTCTGTGAATAATACACCTATGTAATCGCTCAGCAAAAAATTTTTATAACACCCCCTCAAACTTTTTTCTTTTCCGTTTCAAGGTGCGTAGATTCCAAAAATGCAATGTCCGTCCGCCGTACGCCGTCCACCGTACGCCGTCCGCCGTATCACGTGTACAGACTTCATTTTCGGTCTAAAAAAGTCGTTCTTTCGCACACATGCTCCATTTGGGCCCTAGTTGTGTCCCAAAACTTTTCAGCCCGATCGGAATATACCCAGGGGTGTTATGAGTGAAAATGTGTGTAAAAATAGGTACTTTTGCGTTTTAGCAACATGTTGGTAACATGAGCTTTTGAAGTATCGGTTTCCATGTTTTTGGGGTCGAGAAGACCGAATATGAAGTCGATTTTGACCAAGGAGTGGAAAATTGAGGTTGTACCAGATGTTCAGCTCCCAAAATCGATTTTTTATGAGTCAAAAACCTGCGAAATCGTCTGAAATCACCATCAATTTGTAGAATAACATTAGGAAAAGTGTCAACACGTGGATCAAGACAATTAAATGGCACTACCAATGATCAACGATAATAAAAAAAATAAAATAAAAAAAAGGAGCGTACCACCATTGGTGGAAACCATCAGAAATAGCTATTTCAATTATTTCACATGAAAGCAACAATAAATGAACAGCTAACCTTTCTGTAGGTATGTCCAATAGAATAATAAACCCATGTGACAAGGACTTTGCAGCGTTTTTTCCACGTCTTCCATGTTTTTTTTTTCACGTTTGGAGTGCAGTAACTTTCGCGTATCATACTTTTCTGCAGCGCTTTCTAAAAAATACCTACCTGGGAAAAAATGTTAACTAGGAAAAAATTATTTATTGGGGAAAAATGTTACTTTTAATTGAACTTTATTGGATAGGTAGGTAGTTAATGGTGTAAAAAAAATGCGTTACCGTAGGGGGCGTCTAGCCGCTAGTGTTTTGTGTTCATGGCGGTACGTTTATTGTCGAATGAAATCTGGGGGACACCCCCGACCACCGGATTATAACAGCTTAGATCAAGGATCAAAGCAAGGAAACATGGAACATATTTTTCGAATAGGTACATGATAACAGAGGATATGGAGATAAGTAGAAAAACGTCTTCCAATTCGAGTAGGCAGTACAGCTTCCTCACTTGAATCACATGAACGTATAGACTAGTTGGGTAGGTTCATTATGATACGCTACCAACCCGCGTGTACCCTCGATATTTCAGCTCCCTACGACTGTTTTTCGCGTAGTTAGAAGCGTTATAAGGAAACGGTCAACATTTCATGTTTGCGCATGCGCAGAGGGAAATTACAGTAAGACTCAATGAAGTTCATGTGGAAGTATCAAAGTATTATACTGATCGACCCTCCAAATGTGAACTCATTCAACGATAATTAAGGTAGTTATGGGCACTCCAAGTATTTCACGTTTGCGCATGCGCAAACTAAACGATTTTTATGATTTTAAACGGGACCATCTGCGATCCAACCCGCGTATACCCTCAGAATTTCAGCTCTCTACGACTATTTATCGCTTAGTTAGAAACTTTACAAGGAAATGGTCAACATTTCATGTTCGCGTACATGCGTAGATCAAAGTTACATTACCATTCCAATGAAACTGATTTGGAACTACCAAAGTATTATTCCTGACCGACCCTCCAAGTTTGAATTGATTTCAACGATATTTAGGATAGTTATGGGTTTTCCAATTATTTCACGTTTGCGCATGCGCAGACGAAAGTTACGGTTACGGTACTTTATCAATAATTTTGGTACCTATGGGACCATCTGTGACTCAACTCGCACCTACCCTCGCAATTTCAGCCCACTTCGACCATTATTTCGGGTAGTTATGGGTGTTGCAAGGAATTACCACAGACAGAAAGACACGGAACCAAATATGTTCCTCGATGTCTGAAACGGAAAATGGTATTTGGAAATTTTCATTTTGGAGGACATGAACTTTTTTTTACTCAATCATGAATCCAAGGCTTCCCTGCCTTCGGTGGTGAGGAAGCATAAAAACGTCGTGGGATTTCCAAGCCTCGGACCAGCGACCTAACGCAATGTCATGTAATACACGTCCTCAGCTGCTTTCTGCGTTTTTCGGGTAGGTAGAACCCCCTCGGCAGTTTTCGGCGGAGTGGGGTCTCGCCATGCTCTCCTCGGAGTTGGGTGGCAGGGGTGGGGTAGAGGGAGAACTGTGGTGGCGACGGGGAGAGGAACCGAGTTCCCCTGGACTGGACGTGGACGTTTTCGAGCCTGGTTTACTCCCGTAAAAACATGTTCCATGTTAAAAAATCGTAAAACTATCAATGCAGAAATATGTGACATCCCCCCCCCCCACCCTCTTGTAAATTTCGAGCTCGCCAAACGGGGTTGAAACAGGGGGGAACGGAGGTTAGAGACAACAATATTGATCTAACTACAATTGGTGGACAGTCGGTTACCTGATTTTGGTTTATTATTCTGTGAATAATACACCTCAGTATCCGCTCACCAAAAACTTTTATAACAACCCCCGCAAAAATTTTTCTTTTAGGTGCGCAGATTCCAAATACATAGGTGTATTATTCACAGAATAATAAACCGAAATGCAGTGTCCGTCCATCGTACGCCGTGTCATCCGTATCTACTTTATTTTCGGTGGCCGTGTCCAGAAGCTTTGCAGCCCGATCGGAATATAACCAAGGGTGTTAAGGGTGAAAAGTGGGTGTAACAATTTTTTTTTTAGTGTTTTGGTGCAAGAACTTGTGAGGTACTTATCGTTTCTCATGTTTTTTAGGAAGAAGAGACCGATTATGAAGTCCATTTTTACCAAAGAGTGGAAAATTGAGGTTCTAGCGAAATTTTAGGCATACATTTACGTTCAATTTTGGTGTAAAACCATCGCTCTTCCGCACACAGTTCCGCCCAATAGTTGTTCCATCCTAACGATGGAGATTGACCACCTAGAGGTTGCCCAGATGAGCACAATTCACTGGGCAACAACCTCTGACAATATTATCCGCCAATACTCGTATGTACGAGCTATGTTCTCCACCAGTAAATATTATTGAGGTAGTACCATTACGGTAGAGGTTAGTCACCTTGAAATTGTTCAGATGTCGTTTCCTAAACCAGGACTTCATACTTCTTTACATTCCTCCTTTTCCCTCTCATACTTCTGCTACCCAGAAGTATGCCATGTGAGGAGAAGTGGAACAGTGTGGCTGTTCTCGATACATTGACGGGATCGGTAGCGGAAGCCTAATCGATATCCCTTCTTAACCAGTGATAATCTCACTGGTCTAAGAGGGGGACTCTCGAGGGTCCACCCCCACTGTTACTCTCTGTCAAAGATTATAACCAGTAAATAGAAGGAGAAAGACGAGCTGTGCGACGCCTCGGTAGAAGCCCAGGGGGCTCTCCCTCCATCAACTCCCAACGGTTGGTAACGACCGTTGGTAGACTAGTTGGAGGCACCTTTATAAGGCGCCGGGCTCGCCCAGCTATTCACTCTTCCATTCTCACTCCTCCCTGCGACTTCTCTCTCTCACTCACATCACGCCTCGTCGCTTTCGCTATCCCTTGCATATACATGTGGTGGTAACAAACTGGCATATGCCTCACATAAGATCTAGCATTCATTGTGGTGTTAATTACCTCGGATGCTAGCTTTCATCTCCTCTAGCGTCCATTGTGGTGGTAACAACCTGAGACGCTAGCCTTCATCCTCTAGCACTCATTGTGGTGGTAATAACCTGGGGTGCTAGCTTCACCTAAAAGATCCCGCTGGGCACATCCTACACCCATGCTATCCTTCTCACTCAACCAGCCATCCACAACTACCCTCTCTCTCGCAATCGCGACATTGAGCAACTTGGAATTGTTCCAGATGTATTTTTATATAGAAACCGTAATAGGGCCTCAGCTACGCCAAAATAAATGAGAAACACGTTGGAAAATCAGTCAATAATTTTGTTTCCCATCAACAAACGGAATTATTTCATAAGCTTCCTCATGGAATGACTGTTCAAGGGGGGGGGGGGGGGGGGGTCAACTTTATTTTTTTTGTAAGAGAGGTTAGCGACGAAGAGCACATTGTCCTAAAACTGGGCTCTTTACACTACTTCATAAATTCTCATAATACTAAAATGGCTATTCTCCATGATTGGAACTTTCGAGTGGAAGCCATTAATTTTCCGGAGGAGAAAAATGACCTATTCTCAGGAATCTGTATCGCTCGCAGTGATAGCTGCCAACCCGACATACGTTTCTTATGGCTTATAAAAATATCTCACCCGAGAAAACACCCTCGAAAATCTGCTGTGCGACCCGCTGCGAGACAGTCCCACGACTCTTGAAGATTGGTAGTCGGGAATGAAGAAAAGACGGAAACGGGGTTGAAAAAACTCGTGGGGAGGGGGGGATACCGTAAGGGGGCGGTGTGGGACACTAAGGAAAGAGAACACTTTGAAAGCGTTCCAGCTCCGTATGTAAAAGATTGAGAGCGGTTCCCTTGGAGAGACGGATCCCGGCCAAGAATTGTTTATAGTCCACTTTCCAAGTCTTTTTTTTTCTTCTCCAGGAGAAAGCTCAGACTCGATCCCGCCCACCGGCCGGATAATTGAAAAACAATCCCCCGTTGCACTGGGCACATCCATCCTCCCTTTCGATCTGTCTCTCGCCGGTCCCCCATACAACGTCAACCGCCAAACGTTGTTTTCTCTACCCGAAAAGAGTCATCGGAAACAGAGGTTCTCCATTTCGGACCCCGACTATAGATTATTTTCCGAGACAATGAGAAACTGCTGTGATAAAGAATATGGTATGGCGTCATTTTTCTTCCTAATACACTCGCCTGCTTGGGGGCGAGCTGCACGGGGGTGTGGCTCACCAACTTCACTATTGCTGTTGTTACATCGCTCCGGCCTCCAAACATAAATTTCGGGGTTTCACCCTCCTCTGTCGGAATTGAGAAAAATAGTCTCAGCGCTATGTTTTCTCCACCGCGGAACTCGTAGGGATAAGAGAAAACATGATGGTTCTAGCTGCAAGACCGGCAATGTCCACTTTTCAAATATTTACCGGGAGCACATAATTGTGTTCGAGTGACACGAACTCCAATTTCAACTTTTTTCGCATGACTGAACGGTTCGTGATGCGGTTTTTTTCCGGCGAGCTCTTCAAACATCGGCTGGTAACATAGGCTAAATGAACTTCTCCAAATACGACTCCTTCATCGTAAACTCGGGGGTCATTCACGATGACAAAATGTTTACATTTCGCCGCAACTAAGGTCGTGACGTAAGCTGTACTTTTGGAAGCAGTTTTGGACGAAACAGGATTCGATTGAAAGAGATCTTCTCGCAGATTTCAACGACACCTAAACGATTTCTGCGCGATAGACCGTTCGTCCGTTATAAGAGGATGCCTGTACACTGTGCACGCACGCGTAATCCAGCTAATATTATATAAAAATTTGTAATACTCAGGGATGGATGCAAAATGCTTGGAACCGGAAAATGCGAAAAAAATTCTAAAATTTCTGTAAGTACTAAAAAAATTGCGGACCCATCACAATATTGTATGGGTACTTTAAAATTCGCTAAAAATTCCTGGAGCTTCTTGAATTCGGACTGCGTAACCAAACAGTAAGACTCGAATCCTTCTTTCATTTGTCTCAATCGAACCATTTTCTTCCTAATCAAGGACGAAGGCTCAACCGAGTTAAAGAGATCAAGTTTAATTTTGTAAATCCCGATCCCTCATCAAAGGTTTTGCGGGAGGGGGGGGTCCTTTTAATCATTCGGCTTTAAAACAGGCGCGCAATTAAACTGCGGGTGCACACCCTGTTCAATTGAAGCACAGAAGGAATCTCAAGTTGGCGTATGTCGCTCGGTCCGTGTAACCCCCCTCTCCCCACCCTTGCCATCCGAAACACCGCTTTTGCCCTGTTTTCCATCCACTTTCTTCGTTCGGCGAAGGCAATCCTGTTTCTTGTCCCGTCTCGAGTGAGTTTCTGGTAATGGAATAAGTTTATAATCCCAGCTATTTCCTCCTCCGGAGAAACCCAAACTTCCCTCCGGAGCGTCTGGAACATCGCTCTCGCGCCAATAAAACTGGACACGTTCCCCTCATCCCCTTCCATTCCGCCTTCCACTCGGGATATTTTCCAAGGGCCGTAGGAGTACGTAGTAGGAGGAAACTTGCTCCGCTCTGGAATAACTCGGTCCCTAAAAACGAGGAACGATTACAAAACTTGTAACTTCTGCTTCACCACCCTATGCTCCAAATCGAGCACTTCAGTTTCACAAAATTTTGCCTTTACGAATATGTTTCATAGCATTTTGAATTCATCCCATATTTATTTATATGATGTGTAAATTGTTGGGCAACCTATGCGTAGCGCAGGTTCTTATTTTGGGTAAATCTCTTGGTAACATCAAAAACCTCCTAATCAGACTGTCACAAGCCTTGGCGTAGGTTTACCACACGGCGGGCGGAAGGTAGGGTTGGTTTGGGTGAGGGAAGGATGTGCTCCGTAGAGTCTTTTGCTAACGCTCTGCGGTTATCACCACAGCAGGCGTTAGTTAGATGAGAAGACTAGCATCCCACGGTTATCACCACAGCAGGTGCTAGGGACAAGGGCGCCCCAGGGTTATCACCAAAGCAGGTGCTAGGGACATGGGCGCCCCGCGGTTATCACCACAGCAGGCGCCGGGAAGAAGGAGGCTAGCACCCCTCGGTTATCACCACATCAGGTGCTAGTGGTAATGGCGCCCCATGGTTACCACCACAGCAGGCGCCGGGAAGAAGGAGGCTAGAACCCCTCGGTTATCACCACATCAGGTGCTAGTGGTAATGGCGCCCCATTGTTACCACCACAGCAGGCGCCGGGAACAAGGAGGCTAGCACCCCACGGTTATCACCACAGCAGGTGCAGGAGAAGGGTAGGAGAGAGATAGTGATGGGCGTTGAATAACGGAACTGCTTAGAATAACCGGTTATCGACCAAGAACTGGTTACTGCGATAACCGGTTACGAGAAAACCTACGTTATTGGAATAACTACTTCGCTTCTCCTACTCCTGGCAAGGGAGGTGGTTGCCTTCATTATCCGCACACAGATAACTGTCTTGCTCTCGCACCCTTTGATGTTAGGATGGTATTGAGTAACTACCTGCCGCCGATAACCTTTACCTCGCAACCGGTGACCAACTTCACTTCCATCAGCTTCATCCATCAGCTTAGGACCTTTGGCTTCCCTTTGACGTGAGATGGTATTGTATGCTATAGGGCACAGCGTACCTGTAGCGATCACTCTTTACCCTTCACTCCGTACGTAACTGTTACCTACCCACTGTAGGATGGTACTATCGTTCAGCTTAGTGCCCTTAAAAAAATTAAGGGTTATTCCTCATTCCCTCAGTTCAAGTTATCGAGTAATAACGTTTAAAATGTTGAAGGGTTAAAAACTAGTCCCATAATGTTTCACATTCCAGTTTTTGTGATGTAGGAAGTTCAAAAACTTATTGCCGATAATTAATTCAAGATTTTATCTACCTATCACATTAAACTGTAGGTAGGTACCTACCCATAGTTACCGACCTACTAAACTCAATTTTATGGGATCCCAAGGAGGACAGACGGATTTTTTTTTTTTTTTTGAGATTAGGAAATTCCAATATTTTTCTTCCTCTATCAACAATTTATTTATATTACATTTATGGTCAGCATTTGTATGTAAGCCCCATTAGTGTAAGTGACGGATTCACAAAATGAAGCAATAGGTAGGCATCATACGACGAACTTTTCGTCATCCCTCTCATGTGAACATTCATGTTTGCCTCTCCACCCCATCCCTAAACTGGTAACCGGTTATCAGAATAACCGGTTATTGGAACCGGTTACTGACCGATAACTGTTAGCGAATAACGCGTTATCAGAAAATAACGCTTTAGCCCATCACTAGAGGGAGAAAGAAAGAGAGAGGTCGTGAGAGAAGTCAAAATTCGGAGAGCGGTCGACCAAGGTTCGTTAGGACCGTTGAGGGGCGATGGCGTTGGATGGCCTTCTACTTTCCCCACGGCGTCGCTCAGCTCGTCGTTCCCTTCGTTTATTTGGTCAACTTTTTAGGTATTACATAGGAGTGGTAAATGTAGAATTTTGAGGGGTACCACGACACAGACATTTGGGTTCTCATATTTTCATATTAAGATCAAACCAACCGTTTTGTTCACTGCCTCACACTAAATCCTAACTACCTCACCAGTATCAGACTACATCTATAAGTAATCAAAAACTGACCACGGTCCAGTGAATGTCTACGATATCGATGACATGATCTCGTAGTTGCATTCTCATCAGACCATCAAGACCATGCCATCCAAAAGATGGACCGTTTCACAACAATTATGCCGTTTCTCATACCGTCTCACCATGAAACCCACCCGATAAGATTCTCACAATTATTCTGATGATCCCAGATTTGGAACTGAACTGCCCCAGACGTCTCGCGATTCATTCAAATCGGACCATCCATCAGGCACATATCCATCGATTTCAATGTTTAATTAAGATTCTCATGATATCAAATTCAAACTTCAATTGTCCACCTTTTATTTAGTTTTATTTGAACCGAAATACCTAAGTGGTTAACTTACGGGGAATTTGACAGCCCCACTCCCCCCCCCCCCCATTGCAGTTTCCCGCAACCTCCTCCGGTCTAATATAGATTCTAGTGATCTTGGATTCGAAACTAAACCACCCCAGTTTCACACAAATCACAACATTAAGGTAGGTACCCGTTTCACTGGAACCAGAACAATCATGGAGGGATAGGTATTTTACTATGCCACCATTGGGCAGTTTTCCTTTTGTCATGCTTTCCTACAATGCCCCCCCCCCCCCCCTCCACGTGGTCCGATCCAGTTGAACAACCTCCAACACATCACACGCTTCATTCAATTCATTTGAGCCGTTTAGCCGTAATGAGCGAACGAACGATTGCTTTTTGTTTATTGAAAACCATAATTATAATATTCGAATCGCTGCACACTACATACTGCTTCCGCCCATTCAAACCTTTAACACAATCCCGCAATACAGAGACCCTTTAGACTCCCCATTTCAAAACCACTGATATAGACAACAGAACGGATGGTGTAGCGTAGCAACAGTAGCTCCACCATCTCTCTTTACCACAAAATAACTTCGAGCTTCTCTGCAAACTGCACACACAATTCCCGTATTCTTCCGACCGTTACTTCCCTATCCCGTTACCTTCTAATCCCTCAGGTATCCCTCGACTGCCCAGCTCCAACAGGTGCGTGGTGAAGACATATGAAGAGCACAGGGAAGAAAGGCGAAATTAATGTCAATCATTCCAGAAGTTGAGAAAATCGAATCTGAAACTTAAAAACCCAGCACTTTCGCTACTTCGGTTCAAACTCATTAATTTTGGTACTATTTTTTTGGTGCACTTCCCTTGAGTATTGTTTGATAAAGGAAGCGTGAACAAGTATCACCAAATCTGCAAAAACGTGATTTATTCAAGCAAGGGTACACTTGTACAATACTTGTACTTGTACTTTTCTTGTACAATGAAGAAAAGCGAAATGTTACACAAAGTTGTGGACGAAACCGTGAATAATACCAATTATGATTCACTCAGAAAAAAATTGTCATAACACCCCCTGAAAATTTTTTCTTTGACGTTTCAAGATGCGTAGATTCCAAAAATGCTATGTCCGTCCGCCATATCATCTATATCTACTTCATTTTCTGCCTAAAAAATTCGTTATTTCGCACAAAAGCTCCATTTGGGCCCTAGTTGTGTCCCGAAACTTTGCAGCCCGATCGCAATATACCCAAGGGCGTTATGGGTTGAAAATGGATGTGAAAACAGGGTTTTCTGGTGTTTTAGTAACATGAGCTTGTGAGGTATCGTTTTCCATGTTTTTAGGACGAGGAAGAGTGAAGAAGGGCGGTGGAAGATTCGGCCCAAGTCCGAAGAGATAATAATTACTCCTCGGATTATCGCAGGTAAACAACTTCCCCTCTCTCGAGTCGGGCGATAAGCCGTATGGAAAACTCGGCCCATGATTCTCAGTAGCAATGGAGCAGTTGTCTGTCACACCAGTGATAAGTGAAAGGGGAAGTGTGACGTTAGAGATCGTCGATGTCTCCGACCCGAAAAAAATATTCAAGTTTAAGAAGCGTCGCGATTTGGCGAGTGGAGAACTTGGTTGGCGGTAAGTTATACTGTTATAAGTTATAACTTATGAAAAATAGGTTGATATGATGAGTTCATCGTCACATTCTTGACTCGACAGGTGCTCAGTTGACCGTTGTAATGCAAACCTGCGAACTTTTGGAGCTGGGTACGGCATCTCGGAGATGAGTAACAACCACAACCACGAACCTATGGCACCTACACAACTTGAGGTGCAATCACTGAGTGCTTCAGCCAAGAGGAAAGCGGTTGATCAGCTGTCCGAGAGACCCGCAAAAATACTAAGATCCCTCATTGATGAAAATAACGTGGAAGTACTTAAGGTAAATAAACATTATATCACTAAAAAATACTTACCTAAAATAATACTTAAATAATAATAATACTTAAAATACTTACCTTAATAATCTAATACTACTACTTATGCTACAACATATATATCTAAACTTACAACTATATAACTAAAAAATTGTTTCAGACTAAGGACTTATGCAACATCAAGAAAAATATGTACAACGCTCGTCGCAAATCTCAACCAAGATTACCGAAGACCCTAGAGGAGGTGCTGTTGGCCCTATCTTTCGAGTGCCTGCGGACAGTCAATGGTGAGGACTTCGTACAAGTGAACGATATGGACAAAGGACTGGTTGTGTTTTCTTGCAACACGAATTTGAAAATGCTTACGAAAGCGTCTGTGATCTACCTGGATGGAACATTCACATACCAAGAAAGAAACTCTCATACCAAGAAAAGACAGGAGTTCCTCTCAGGGCAACTCGACAAATACCTCGCAGGGGCCCTTACACCATTTGGTTTTGTGGCCAGAGTAAGCCACCATTATGCGCCGAATGTATGTACGGTTTGACGATTTGACGTTTGACGATAGTCACTTTTGACTTAACCTTGTGATATTCTAGTATTAAGAAAACTTGACTGTGACAATTATATTATGTTCCTGTGACGATCTCTAAATATACGTATAAACAGTAACAGTTCCTTTGGGCCGAATTTTCCACTCCCCAATACCTAAACCTCAGGTAATATTTTGTTTGGGCCGAATTTTCCACTGACCGGAGGGTCTCTAATCCGCTTGGGCCGAATCTTCTACAGGTATTAGGGGTCTGGGCCGAATCTTCCATCGCCCGTGAAGAATTGAGGTTGTAACGGAGGTTCAGCTCCCAAAATTCATGTTTTATGAGTCAAAAACCTCGGAAATTGTCTGAAATCACGATACATTATATTGTTTGGTTTGTTAAATTTAATTGTAATTATAATTAATTATAAGGCTTTGGTTTGAAACAGCGGTATTTCCTGCCTTCCATTACCATGGCATGCCCCTTTTCTTCACTTAACGCGTGGACCTTTCGCCTTTCTTTATTGCACAGTAAACTTCGGGATGATTTTTAGACCTGATCCTTTGTCTTTCTTTCCTCTTTAGCAACGGATTCTACTCTACAAACACTAAGTGTTTCACATCCTGAACTCAATTCCGACAAAAACTGACATTTCGCCTTTCTTCCCTGTGCTCTTCATATGATTCCACTCCATTCTAAATATACTCTTAACTGTATATAAAATGATAGTTCCTCGAATAAAGTCTTTGAACCGAAGTTCTAAATCAGTTCATTTTCCTACCCTTTGGGAGTGAACAGTTAGTATTATAACAAAAAGTGAGGTCTCTGAGCACCAAATTTGATTTCTCTCCCCCCCCCCCCCCCCCCCAGCCGTGCTATTACAAAGCACCATCGGTACCATCTTAGCTAGCAGGACTACATTAGTACGTAATGTTATAACCACTCAGTTACCTGCTTTTGGTTTATCATTTTTGATTATTATGAGAAAAACAAGCAAATGCGTTGAAGTTGAAAACAAACAGATATGCATTTTATGGTTCCACTAGCAGTGGGAGTGGGGGAGCGGGATGTTGAGAGACAGAGATATTTATTCCTAGTCGTAAACATTTACACTGGGAACGTCAACATAGTAAGTAAATAATAACATAACAATAATGATAAACTTATCAGCAGATGATGCGATCAGTACGGTACCCCACCGCCAAATGACAGTACAAGTCGAGCCACCCCGGCTGGAACCAGGCCCACTCCCCAAGGCGGCTACCCGAAACCATCACCCAGATATGGGTGAAAAATTTTAAATGTGTTCAGACACAATTTAGGAGCCACACCCCCGGCATGGCCCAGGAAACCCGACAACGGCAGGAAACCCGACACTCAACGACCAGTCAAAAAACATCCTGAACCAGAACCAACCAAACGAATTCTGGACATCATAATTAGAACCTATTGTGGACAATTCTGTGCCAGCTGATTCTCTGGACGGTGGATACCTGATCCTTTTTATCGTTTGCTGATCGGCCAATCAACGTGCAAGAAACTTTCTCATAGCGTTGAAGAAACGCTCAAGAAGCGTTCAAGTATTGTTTGAGGATCGATTTCGTATCGTTTGGGGATCGCTCAAGGACCGTTCAGATACCGATTATAAGAGTTATTATTTTCACTGGAAACTGCTTTTTTACTTAATCGGCTGAGTTGATTCCGTTTTTTCGGACGTAGGTACATAAACGCCCGAAGTAGTGCGTCTGGTGTCCGCTCGAGCGCTAGCTTCGGTTAGCGGGTTCGATCGGATCATGCTGTTTTTTGGGTCTTAGAACGAACGAATATAATAGTACGAATATTCGTAAATTGCATCAAGCTTCACGTCAGCCATAGGCGGTGCAATTTCGATCCGACGGGTCAGAGTTGTGAAACATGTTCTTTCATGTATATGTATTCCTTTGGTTTTTGCAAACCTGAGCCCCTCTCGAACAGCAAGATGGCGTAGAACCTCCGAGAAAGAAAGTATTAGTAAGTAAAGTATTATTATCATTAAATTTTGTTATCCGCGTCGATCGTTCTATATCGTTCTCACATTAAATCAGTTCCAGTGAATTTCGTTTGCGTTTTTCGTTCCCGATCAAACACCGTTCTGCTGGTGTTTTAGGATCAAATTTGAGAAGCTCTAGTTTCTTCCTTTCACTGTCGGAGCTCAATATAGAAGTAGATGTAGACGCAGATAAATTCGTACAATGAAGAGTACATGTAGTTGAAGGGGGGTAATCAGCGCCAGGGCCGACAAACATCGCTGGAACGCGGTCCAAACACAACTGAATGCATATGTAAATGATTGCAACTCACTCAAACGTGGTAATACCGTCTTATATATCGTCCGGCTTGCAAATGGATGTCACTAACTCAAATATTGTTTCGAGAAAATGTATTACTAAGACGCAGGCAGTCCCTTAGAGACAGCCATTTGATTGTCTGTGAAAATCATATGATCATGTGTTCTCGACTTCCGCTATTTTCGTGACATGAAAAATAGTGTCGTATTTTCGTGACATACTACCGTTGTTTTTTGGCAAGTAGGTGCCAGGAAAAGAGTGTTCCACGCTAAAATATATTTTCAAATACTAATAATATTAATTTAATAAATAACTAATAGCTAGCAAGCCTACTTAATAAGAAGCATTCCTCTGCTGCTTGAGATTACTTTGCAGGCAAGAAATTCAAAATAATTTTATGAATAACTTGCATTATAACAGACTGCACAAAACAATAAAATGTCATTGACTAGAAGCACTAGGCGTCGCTCTGATCGGCAATGAAAAGTTTTTCGAACGCATAAAAAGAATTGAACAACAAGAACTTTATTCTAAAGCGGAACATTTCATAGTGACAGCGTTCATGAATTTAATGAAAATAAATATATGATTGCACCAAATCAGCCGATATTTGAAAGACAATTTGACCTGTTTTCAATTCTGTTAAACAGCCTGCGATTCCCAGTCGTGTTGACCACAATTTGTTGTCTTTCAACTGCTTGATTTTGGTTTATTATTTTCAATAAGGAACCTTTGGAATTGAGCATGAAAAAAAAATTTCACCACCCTCAAAATTTGACGGTTTACGTTTCAAGGTATGTAGAATCCGAAAATGCAATAAAAAAAATTTCTGCCGGTCCGCCGTATGCCGTACTTAGCAGTTTTCTTAGTTACCATGAACCAAGTCATGAAATTGGGTATGTAGGTCCCATTTGGGGTCTAGTTGGTCCTCGAAGCTCGGCTTTACTGTCAGTCATCTCTAAAGGGTGAAAAATAGGGGTTGAAATTTTCAGAACGCCGTAGCTCGATAACTTTCAATAGAAGGGTGTGGTTTTTTTACGTTATTAAATTGATCTTGAACTAAAGAATTTTTTGAGACCATCCGGAGAATTGTACGACCAGCCGTTCGTAGGCACCGAAAAGCTTCGTCAACATGATCGAGAATCAATCGGTATAAATCCGGCCCGGATATCATCGCTAGGGAGCACCTGATTATAATCACGGATGGCTGTATGAAGTCGAGTTGGTGGTTCTGCGATATTATTCTATTTGAAAAATGATGGCTCATTAGGATTTTGTTGATAGGTACTTTTGCAACTTGAAGAAACTTTATGCTTCATCAATAACAACAAATAATAAATGTTTGAATTATTGAATCCCGCGCATTTTTATCAAACTGCAATTCCCGGGCCGGCTCCAGTACTCGATTTAGGGTTTTCCTTGGGGGAGCTGGAGGTTAGGTACTGTCCACAGAAAACAGCGATCTCTGCAGATCCCGCATCTATACATGCAAATAATAAACCGTTGTGTAATAATTTGCATGGTTTTTATTCGAGTTTGGATCTATCTTGAAATGTAAACCATCAAATTTACCGGGAACTTTAAATCTTCAACGGGTTGGGCCGTTGTGAGGTGGCTGGCCTGCAGTTTTGGATCAGTCGGCCTGCAGTCCCGGTTTACAGACTGAAGGCTGCCTCTGGGCAGTTGTTCCACATTTTGTGGTGTCTTTAGGCACACGGTTACAGTTCACTTCGATCGCCTGCAGATGGTCGACTGTTAGTGTGTGTTGTCCGAAGAACATTGATCTTACATTCATCTGCTGAGGAAAAAGCCTGCAGGCCAGCGTATAGTTTATGGGGCACTTTGCTCCCCAGTAATTTGTAGCATTTTGACAACAATTTAATCTGTTTCGTTTAGTTGATAGCAACGAGAATCCTTTTGTATTATGATCATGAATTTCTATTCTGGTGCAATATTGAGCTAAACTTTGCCTTGTATAGCACAAACATTCCAAAATGTAAATAAATGGGAGCGGAAGTGACAGTTATCCTGTAGTCTACCACTGTAATAGCTTTCCTCTGCACCGCGAAAACCGGTTAACAACTAACATAATATTCCTGTGGATGTGGGCTAATTGAGTACCGAACGTAGAGTACGTACGAAATTGCATGGCGATTGTCAATACCTCAATCTCATTCACAAGAGAATATCGTTTCTTATGAAGAAACTTCTTGGGTGGTGGTGGGGGATACAGAATATGAGAACCCTCGTCCCTCGGTATCATACGATTTGCGAATAATACAAAACTTGTATGTGGGAAATAGGCCGCTAGCCTCGTTTCTGAACGAATAAAGAAGAATGCGGTCGCGAGTGGTGAGGGGAGTAGTTGAGGACCAGAAAGGGATGGCGTGGATAGAGGGGATGGAGCCGATACTAAAGAAGACAGTGGCCGTATTGCTGGGCCGGCCAATATGCAGTTTAGCTTCACCCCTCCCTACCCCGCCGAGCCAGACAACTTCCTCATATTAGGCCACAAATTGCTTGTGATCCCCCTCAGAGATTGTGGGCTCCCCCCCCCCCCCCCCCACATTCCGCCCCTCAAACAACCCGAGGATTTCTTTTTGCAACTTTCATCCGCACTCCGCATACCATATTTAACGGGGAGGAAAGAAATGGGAAGCAGTGAGAAAGAAATATGAAAGTAGAAGGACGAAAAAACTTATTTCTGCCTTATAAGAATACGCAGGAGTAAAGGTCGAATCTACAATAGAGTTGTTACAGGTCTCCGCTTTTCTACAGAAGAGTTTTTACTTTTTTTCACGTCCTAAACCGCTTTCTCTCTAAATTGTAGGGTCTTTGCAGGGATTTCCGGTAATGAGCTAGTTTTACGAGTAGGGGAAATTCTTATTGCGGGAACTTCACAGTGATCACAGCATACGCTCTGCGCATGCGCGAACTTAATGTTCTATTTGAGGACTTGGTAAATTTTTCAGTGTATTTCATCCAGTTCGCAAAAATTTGATAACCTCGAAAGAGTGCTCTATCTGTTGTGCCTTTCATAGGTACTACTGCAGTAAAAAAAGGTTGATACTTTGAACCCTACTGTAAGTGAGGAAGCTACGCTGCCCATCCACCAACTTTTTCTTAACGGAGTTGGTCTGAAACTGATTTGTAAGGGTTGTCCTTCACTAATTTGAAACACAACATTGCTAATAGGGAGGGAAGATGCCACAGATCATTTATTTCAAGATCCACCGACCTCCCGCTTAACGACGCGATTATAAATTGCACTTATCCCGCATCAATAAGTCTAGAGTTTCAGCATTGTGAAAAAGAATCGAAGGAGCGATGAAGGCTGCCAGCCAGCATCATGTTTTGAGAGAAGGAAGGCTCTTAGCCGACAGGAAAGAACTTAGACCACCTCCTCCCCTTAATGGGCCCTGTATTGTGTTTCATAGAGTATCAACAAGTCATCCGTCAATACGTCCTATCGATCCCGCACGAAACATCCCTTGGATTCCCGGAGATCATTTTTCTCCCTTCTTTTCTCAGACCCTAAAACCTTCGCCTCCTGCCGCTAAAGCCCTTTTCATAGTTGACGAGCCGGGCCGGGGCCTCGTGAAAGGAACGGGCTACAGCCAGAAGCCAAAGCGACTCTGTTATTATACCAATTACCTTCCTTTCATTGTGCTGTTCTCTCATCTCTTTCCCACTAGCGTTTTTCGCCTTTCCATGGAAGTCTTCGGTTCAAAGCTTTTCAACGGAAAACGCCTCGTCCCTTCGGAGAATTTTTTTTTCCCCTTCTTCTTTTTTTCCATAAAATATTGTTAGAATTTTACACGTACGTCCCACTTTCTCGGGTTTCATACGTGACGGGAGTTCGTAATGAAGTTATCGGTTCCGTTTTATGTTCCCGAGCATGAAGCGGAGGGGTACTAACATCGTTATTTCCTACTCATATATTATTATCTGGTATATGCCACTAGATGGACCACGGCTTTATCCTGCAATGTATACGCCAACAATACTGCTAATACTGCTGCTATCACCTTTATTTTTCAGCATTTTCCCGACTCGCCGTAAAATAAAATCAACATAATATCTACCTACCTACCTCAAAACACAAACGGTTGAATGCTACTTATATTCAACAAAATTTTGGTCAGATTGGCATTCCAGTTTGACCGATTGCCTAGGACAACAGGGAAGGGGAAAAAAAATACAAATTATTACACAACTGTTTAATATTTGCCTGTATAGATACCCCTTCTCCGTACATTGTTTTCTGTGGTCAAAACCTGACCCTCGTGCTTCCTCCAGGAAGGCGCTAAATCGAGTGAAACTGTCACCAATAATCCGAGAAATTCCTGAGGGAAAATCTAGAAACTTTTTATAAGCTGTTAAAGAAAATACGAGGGTCAAATTTTGGTTTATTATTTCTTATTATATTTAACGAACCTTTGGAATCGAGTGCCGAACTATTTTTTTCTCTTTTTCATCTAATTTGGATAATTTGTTCATCAAACTTGTGCCTCTCACAATCAGGTAAAAATGTGCCTATAAATAAAATTCAAAATACCTAACCTAACTTCTTCAAATAACATACCTACCTACTATCATTGAACAACGAACTCGAATTCATAAAGCCATGCGTGATTACAGGTAATCCTCCAAATCGGACCTACAAACTAAATTTCATTAATTTTGGTTGATGGTAACTAAGGTAAAATACCGCGTACGGCATGCAGAAAACACTGTATTATTCCATTTTCGGATTCTAAGTACTGCTAGAAATGCAAACCATTAAATTTTGATGGGGAGGGGGGATATTTTAGCATGGAACATGCTTTAGCCTTGGACTAACTAGCCGAAAAACATTACACGGGATGGGTGACGCGGAAGTGGAACGAAATTTTAACAATGATTTTCACTTACAACCGAGTAGTTGCTAGGGAAATGAAACTTCTTTCATTTTCATCGGACAAAAATCGTTTTCCATTCGTTGGAAAGCTCTTGATTTATCACGAATGTATTTCGTATTTGTTCTTGGTATTTATATCCTAGTTTCATAATATAACTATATAAATTAATGTTGTAAATGGATAGTAAACAATGACGCTTGTTTGGTTGTCACTTGGTTGTAGTAAACTACGGCTAAGCATGTTCCATGTTTCTTGAATTTTAGCCGTAGGCTCTAAGCAGTAAGCATCCGGGGGTCGAGGGGGCTTGCACCGAGTTTCCCCTATTCGATTCCAAAGGTTCATTATTGAAAAAATGCAATATTCATTATTGCCTATGCACAATGCAATATACATTTTATTATTTATTGAATAAATATTAAACCAAAAATGTCTGTCCATTAAAACCAAAACCATGTGCATCCCTAAAGCGGGGACTGCCCCTTTCCCACTAACCATGAGGTACCAGCCCGTGGAATAAGATCGATATTCATATAACTTGGCCACTGGGTCACTGTGGATTTGAACATGGGTCTGGATATAAAGGGTCGAAAAAAAGGTAAAGTAAACTGTTATTTCTGGCTAGGGCTCTACGTCCATCTTGGCGTACGGGTTGGCTGTCCTTTCAGGAGGATCAGAGTTTGATGCAATCATTTTGCCCAACGCATCCCATTAGGTATGTTCAAGCCACCAGAACTGGTTTTAAAAAGTTCCTAAACCAGAAGCCAAGTTTTCTGAAGGGTGGGATGAAGTTTTTAGAACTGTTTCAGTTCGAGAACTCATCGGGTGGAACAACTCAGAAACGAGCCGAACAAATGTGATAAACAGGCCGAAATATACAGCTGAGTAGCTACCACAAAGAGGAAAAATCCGTTTAACGTGATGGTTGAAGGGGAATGAGGTTCTGGTATTATTTTCAGTTCTGGTTCTTTCACCTTCAGCTCTGATTCTTTTCATTCCATTATCTATACCTTCCATTCCATTATCTATATCTTCCATTCCATTATCTTCATTTCCATTGTTTTCAGTTCTGTTTCTTTTATCTTCAGTTCTAGTTCTAACACCCATCCCCGATCGGTTTCGAAAAAGTTTCGGAACTCAGAGAACCCAGGTCCCACACCTAAAGCGGTTGGAACAGTATATAGATAAAAACCTTGGTCAACTGTTCCAACACTCGGTGATGTTGGAACACAGTTTTTGTGCGAGGTGGGTTGCGCGCCGTACTCATGCAAAAACTCGCGTCATCGCATGCTACTGGTATAATTATATACATTTTTGGTCTGGTGCTCAATGCACGACTTCACACAGGATCCTAGGAGAATGCAATGAAGGTAGATGCCAGCTAACCCTGAGGAAATTAACCCGTCTACGCTTTTTACCAGGAACAGTATTAACTAATGGATGTCCAACAATTCCTAAACTTCCATGCGGACAATTCATTAGATAAGATGATATATATTACTTTTGTGAATCAACACAATGTGGTATTACATCGCACCTATTTACATAGATGTTATTATTTGTTTTCACGCGCAACATTACAAAAATTGATTTATATTGTTTAGAGCAACATATAAATCAATTTTTTTGTTCCTCTAAAAAAGAGGAACACTGGTGCACAGACTTTTTACACGATTTAAAGAAAATATCTTTTGAACAGATCAGAAGATTTACTGGCATCCAATAAATCCAGTTGATGCATTACACTAAGTGTACGATAGAATTTACGACTTTACGATAAATGTTACACTCATATATATAAAGATTGACCGTTACATCACTGTATATACGTATCTATGATGTATCAACCTTTTCTCATTTGGTATCGGTATAATATTTATGAAGAATTCAGCTGAAATTTCGATGCAGCTTCATACTGAAATTGAACCAAATGGTGTAACCTGCTTCCGCGTTCATTATTATGAAACTGCGAACCTGGCACCTAATAACGGGAGGAATGCCGTTTCATTCCGGCGTTTTTCCTCCCGAAGGTGACATCACTTACTCGAGTTCCTTACGACGTGGCGGAGGAATGTGGAAGAAGAGTAATGCGGTAAATTTGTCACAGAGCCCCTTCCATCACTTTCCCTTCAACACAGTCCCATACAACGTGCTTCATCCTTCTGACTTCCTTCAGATGATTTCCTGGGAGGCCTGAACAAAATAATCAGAGAACTGAGGAGTTGAGTAGTTATAAAACGCTGCAAATTATTACACAAAGGTTTATTATTCACCTGCATAGATGCCCCTTCTGCGTAGATCACGGTTTTCTGTGGTCAATACCCTCGAGCTTCCCCCCAGGAAAGCCCCAAATCGGGTACTAGAGACGGCTCCGGAATTAAAGTTTCCTACAAATGCGCGGGATTCAATACTTCAATCATTAATTATTTTTAGTTATTCGTGATGCATAAGGCAAATAATGAATCTTTGTGTAATAATTTACGTGTATAGGTGCCCCTTCTATGTAGATAGTATAATGAACCATTGTGTAATAATTTACCCATCAATAATACTTCAACTTTTGTTCAAGTTTCACAAGTACCTATCAACAAAATCCAGTCCCTTTTAGGTAGATGAACCTTTGTATAATAATTTACCGTTTTGTAATAATCTACCGCTATGTAACAATTTACTGTTGTGTAATAATTTGCCGTTGTGTAATAATTTACCACTGTGTAGTAAATTACCCATCAATAATACTTCTACATTTATTCAAGTTTCAGAGGTGCCTACCAACAAAATCCAGTAGTCCATCACTTATCAAATGAAATAGTATCGCAGAACAACGAACTCGACTTCATACAGGCATCGGTGATTACAATCAGGTGCTCCCTATAGTGATGATTAGGGCTCGGATCAACATGCAAAAATTTGAGGCGAAACATGCACTGAAAATGCCAAAACATGCAAAAGCATCTTTTTTTTAAAAATAATTCAAAGAAAAATTAATTTTAGGCTATGAATGCTTGTGGAACCCCGTTTTAACGAATAAGTACGTAAAATGTTAAGAATATTTGAAAAACCATGAAAAAAGTTTATGAAATGTATATCAAACTAATAATAAATAAATTAATTTAAAATAAAAAATTGAAAATTTTATATCATGCGTGAATAAATAAATTTGCAATCATCAACATTGCTTTTCATTAAAAATCTCTCAAGCAAAGGGATGGGTTGTAAGAGGATTACGTCTTACGAACCCATCCATTTTAATCCTCGCAAAAGAATCGGGACTTTCCAGACAGCCTGGTTTCCTGCATTCTTTTGCCTTTGAATCTTGAGTGAGGCCAATCACCCCATTTTAGTTTGAAAAATGCTATAGAAAACAAACTACCACTCGTTTTAGTTAGTTATTTTTTAAAAAAAGTTTGGTTTGTACCTAAAAATTAGCTAAAAAAATCCATTTTTGGTCAATTTTTTCTATAAAATTGCTAAGAATACACGAAACATGCACAAAACATGCAAAAATTTGGAAAAAAAAACCAAAACATGCTAAATATGCAAAATAAATTTTGATTTTTTTGGTTGCAAATGGTCTGAAAACGATCAAAACGAACTTCTATAAATGTTTGGGGATTCTGAAAAAAATATGCAAAACGTGCAAAATCCTAGCCCGTGATGATATCTGGGCTGGATTTATACCGTTTGATTCATGGTCGTGTTGACGAAGCTTTTTGGTGCAAACGAACGGCTGGAGGTACAATGCTCCGGGTGGTTTCAAAAAATTCTTTAGTTCAAGATCAATTTAAAAACGTTAAAAAAACCATAACCTTATATTGAAAGTTTTCGAGCTACGGCGTTCTGAAAATTTCAACCCCTATTTTGAACCCCTTAGAGATGAGTGACAGTAACGCCGAGCTTCGAGGACCAACTAGACCCTGAACGGACCCGAATTTCATCAAATTTTTGTTCATGGTAACTAAGAAAAGTGCTAAGTACGGCGTGCGGCGGAGACAGAATTTTTGTTATTGCATTTTCGGATTCTACATACCTTGAAACGTAAACCATCAAATTTTGAGGGGGGAGTTAGACTTTTTTCTTTTTTTTTCATGCTCGATTCCAATGGTTCATTATTGAAAATAATAAACCAAAAGAGCTTCGTCAATCAACGTCACGATCGGGGGCTGATGCTGGTCGCGGTAATAATAAAGAATGAAGGGAATTTCAAGCGTTCTCATATTTCCTGGCTAAATTGAGAGACACCAAATGAAAAGGAAAAGTTAAAAAAGTAAGAAAAATTTAAATTCTCATTTAGTTTCCTAATTCGGCCAACTCTTCTCGTCTTCATTGTACACGCTCACTATTTATCATATCATCATTTTATCATCATTCGATAATATCATATATTATAGAATCACTCATATCAATTCGAGAACATTCAAGATTACAAAATTACGAAAGCGAATTCCGAACATAGGGAAAAATCACACAGAAAGATTTCCCCAAACAGGGATACTGTTCTGTTCACAAAACAATCAAAATATGAGTGACAATTCCGTACACGCATGAGCTAACGGTTTATTGTCAGGTGAATATATACAATTTACAGCTGATTTCCGGCCCTTTCACGAATTACAGTACTATCATAGACACCAGGGTTTTCTTGGTATCGAACCCCAAGCACCAACCTACACCTTAGATCTCTATCAAAAATTTCACTACCAACGAACAAAACGCTGCAAATTACCTGTGTAGATACCGCTTCTGCTGTATCACTGAATTCCTATCAGCGTAAGACCCTGAAATATTAGGGTCGATTTTTGCGATGGATACCTACTTACCCACGTATGCAACACAAAACCCAACACAGTACGACAAAATGGCACGACAGTCAAAGTATACGCTCTCTAAGGTGTGGATATTACAGTTAAATTAATATGCATTTTCCCCCTGGCTATTTAACACGCCATTTCCGCTCCACGAACATTTAGAGGAAGCCCGTAATGGTGGCAACCTTTTCTGAAATTCATTTTGAAAGGTATGGCGTTCACCCGGAAAGTTTTCTATGAAGAGTGTCGTATTTTTAGCGAAACGAAAATTCGAGACAGGCTATGTTGTCTCCATCTGCATCGAAAGACATCCAGCTTGAGTGTCTGAGCTTACAGTGGCGGAGAATTTCAAAGCCAACTTGTTGGAAAATGGTTTCAATTTGTGTTCTGGAAAAAAAAGTAACGGAAAAATCGCGTCAAAAAGGTCACAAATGGTGGCCAAATGAGCCATGAAATAGCCTTTAGACTTTAAAGAATTTTCCGAAGAGGCCTTTAATAGAGTTTAAAGAACGTGCTCTGGTTAAAGTCGCCGCGGGCTGGGAGCTGGTGGGGTTCTACTTCAAGAACAACCCTCTACTTCCGCTACTTGGGACCCTACAGCCGCAGCACGATTAAGCATTCCACGGGTACAACAATGCCTTTTACGATTCTCGCCCACAGATCTGTTCCACTAACTACAAATCAGCCGTACGCGGAGGTCTAAACTCGAATCCAGCAGCCGTAATTCTTAATTTTGGCAAGATGCTAATATTATCATGATTTTAAGATTACGAATCGCCAAAGTGGTACGTAGGCCTACCTCTGTGTTCGCTCGGCCCGCGGGTATTGAAATATTTCTCAATTTGAATGGAATTCATTTTGATAAGGAATTGTCTTGGTTTTCGAGTTTTACCCCCTGCAGAACTCACTATGAAAAGTTGCTAGCAAAGTAGTCAATTTAATATTTTCCTATTCATTTAGTGTAGAAATAATGTTTGTAATGGACAGGCATTTCTTCTTCTTTTTATTATTTTTCTCTTTCTCAACAGGACTCATCAACCCATCCGATGTAGATAGGTAATTAATTTAAGAATTAATGGATGAGAGCGAAATGAAAGAAGTCTGTGGAGAAAAAAAATTCGAACCTCTTAATTCATCCGAACTGTTGACCCACTCAATTTTTTTTCTTTTCGTGGTTTTACAGGGTAGCCACCATCAACGGTAATCGGTTCGGTTGAGTGCGTTTCAAGAGCCCAGCGGAATTAAATTTCCCTCGGTTTTGTTTTCCATACCATTTGCACTATACGTAATCTACTTTTCCTCAGGAGCGAAGTCCACCCTGCCTACAATAAATTAACTTTGGAAGCCCGGCCCTTTCGCAAAGCACTCTCTCCCATCACACGTGGGCAAATATTTGCTTTTGCGGTAAAGAGCTGGTTGACTTACGTGTGGAGCACAATGTTGTGATTTAATAGGCTGGACCTGGTCCTGCTACTGGTTACGGGAGGATATCGCTCCGTCGCATTTTCTCCCTTCCTGACAACTCCAGTTAATGTGGGAACATTTGGATTACACAGAGAGCCGATTCACAAACACATTTGTCAAAATTGGCTGAAAAGGGTAGCGAACTAGGAACCTACCAAAAAGGGAAAATAGATTCTTCGACCGTTACGGTGATATATTTCTGTTCTCCATCAGCCCAACACGGCTTGTATCGGTTCGCTTGCAAAACTGGAGACTGCTATACCAAATGTGTTCGTTCAGATAAAATGAAATCTGTTTCATTTGTTTTTCCAGGGCCCTCGGTCCGCTCCAGCTCTATCAAAAGAAAATAAACCCCTTCCTTCTTAATCAAATTCCATTTGGAATCAGAGGGGACTACTGTTGGCACTCTTCCTGTAAATCACTTGACTATAACATTCCACTGTTATTGTTAGGATACCATAATTATTTTAAATACGATTACATAATCATATTAAAACTTTCCAATCAGTCATTGAGTCTTCACATACCTACATAGGTATATACCGAAAAGTTTATTTACAAGAAGTAATTTTACATAAGCACATTGTTGTTTGCACTGCATGCAAAGACAAACATTCAGTAGCGACAGGGCTTAGCAAAGAGGGTGAAGAAAAGGTCAGTGACCTTCTTCGTGGGACAATAGGCAAATTTTGATGAAAAACAAAACACTGCAAATTATTACTCAGCGGTTTACTATTTTCCCGTATTGATACCGCTTCTGCGTATATTACTGAATTCCTGTTAGGTACCTACCGTAAGATTCTCAGTTTTTTAAAAAGTACATCATGAAGAATATAAGTACAGAAACATGAGAAAACCAAGACCATGAATGGGCCCCTAATATAAGGTCTTAACGACCCGTCCAGGTCTTTTTTCTGGTTCTGGTTTTCTGGATGGTTTTCTTGGTTCTTTTTTTCGGTGGATACCTACCTACCCACCCGCGCACGCGCACGCACGCACGCGTACACATGCACACGCACACACAGCATGACAAAACTGCCAACTCTGTAAAATGTATAAGCTCTGTAACGCGCAATTACAGGTAGCTACATAAATAAGCATTTTGCCACAGCCCCCATCTCCTATAAGGCGCCATTACGGCTCCGCAAACCCACCACCCGGTCATTTTTGAAATTCTGATGCTTGCTGAACCTAAGTTTGACCCTTATTCCCAAATTTCACCTAATTCCGATTATTGGTTTGGCCGTGAACAACAAACCTGTAGGAACCTACCTCCCAAAAGAGAGGTAAATCTGTACTCATCAAGAAAATCCGAAATAACCATCTTTCTTCAAAAAATGAAATAATATCTTGGAACAACAAACTCGATTTTATGAAGCCATACGTTATCTTATCATAAAACTCAAAGTTTGTATGTACCTTTGTATTCATTTGTTGAGTGGACGGCCGTGCGACTGAACGGATCTTGATGCGGGTTTTCCCGGCGTGCTCTTCAATCACCTATGGTGGGTAACATAGTATCTAATAATAATAATAATATAAATAATAATAATAATAATAATAATAATAACGCTTTATTACATTTAGGCCAGTTGTCTCATACATCGGCTACATGAATTTCCCGCCCTGATCAGCTGAGTGAGCTTTGAGACCAATTTTTTAACTTTTCACCTTCAACACACTGGTAATCAGTTAGTAATCTATAATAGGGAAGAATCTCGGTTTGACCTTATATCGGCTACAACTGGAGCAGCAGAAAACGGCGCCAGGAATCTCAGCAGCCGCAGCTGAAAATAGAAAAGCGAGTAAGTTTTGGAGAATACAATCGATTACTAAAGTACTCAGTTTCTCTGTTTTACTTGTATTTTACTGAAGGATCTCAGTGAGATGCTTCCGAAAAGGTACATTAGGAAAGTTATCCAGTGAATAAATTTCGGTGAAAACGGCTCGACCGAAAACGAGATGACGACAGATTTAAAGGCCTTCCTCATTTTCTTGTTTTGGTTAACTATTTTCAATCGTTCTCAACATTTTATGGTTTGCTTTCAAGGTAGTTTGAATAAAAAAATGGTAGTATGTATAAAAAACGCTGCAAATTATTACACATGGGTTTGTTATTTTCATGCAGCATTGCATGATTATAATTATTAGAAGTGCCCTAGCAATGATATTTTTTATCTGGGCTGGATGAATACCGTTTCGTTCACGCTCGTGTTGAACGAAGTCCACCTTCAGGGGTGAGTATGGAGAACCCCATGACAGAGAAATATCGTCCCCTGAAAGGCAGAATATTGTAAGCGCCATTTTCCGAATGTTACAGGAGAGACGAAAAACTGTGGAAGGATCTTTTTATTGCTTAACCCGTTAAAACTTGATGTTTTAGCGTGCAATGGACCGTTTTCTGTCGATTCATTCGAAAAAAAATTGCATAAAAGCCCTGGGAAGTAGTGGATTTCGAAAAAATGCGCTTACGCTATTCTTGCTGAAGAACTGTGAGAATAGTTGTAGATACGGTACACGTTTCGGCACTTACGATATTATTTATGTCTTTCAAATGACTCTGACCTGTTTGGTGGTATCAGTCTTCGGTGATTGCCTGATGGCTGGTCTAGGCGACTCGACGGGAGCAGACTTCTGCAGCTAGGATGGAGGGAATCTGTCAGGTTTCCTCCAAACGATCAGTCCAAAGAGTGAGAAGGATGGGCACGATTAAAGCCTACAGAATTGTTGCTTCTACGAAGTCTAAGGAGAGATAGTATTAATTTTGTATTTCCGATCAGTTGCCAGTTCGGGTCGGAGGCGTGATAGGGCGTTCTATTTTGTAAGCCCAATCGAAATTTTGGATTCAGAAGGAGAGGGATGATTATTTCGGCTCATTGGGTGTAGTCGTGACGACAGCATCCTGTACCAATTTTGGAACATGCAGGAAGGGGTGCGGTTCCGCCTACCGCTACGTCACGATTGCAATGGCCAAAGCACGGTCATTGACTGTGGCCGCGAGGTCTTGGGAAATCGGTCGTCAGCACTCCTGAATTAACACTTTCGGTTTGGCGGTACATCCTGTGGAAACGTCCGATTGTCCCATGGCAGGTTCAACGGACATTTGGTTGATGCCGTTGACCTGACAGTCTTGCGGGAAAATAATTATTTGGAAAACTAGCGTGTGTCACTGGCGCACTCGGGAAGAGGCGCTTACGATTTTTTGCAAATTCGATAGGTGCATACGATACGCATCTCCCTGGCGCTTTCGATAGATGGCATGATATACGCATACTGTCTTTTTATCGCAAGTTACAGTGGGAATGGGGCACTTACGACAATTGAAAAGTTTTACCTCGGTATTTACAGTCGATTCGTGGCGCTTACGTTCGGAATGAATGGTGGATATTTTACCAAATTGGTGGTTACGATTCGAAAACTTCGAGGCTGTTTTTGAATGCCTTAGAGGCGATAAGTAGCTAAATATGTGCGCCTTTTTAGGACGAATCCAACGGTTGCAATAACTCAAAATCGAAAAATTGCGCTTACGATATTTTTTTGCCTTCCAGGGGACGATATGCTGAGTTCTTGCATCTCGATTCCATACATAGCCGGATGGAAACGAGCTTCTAGGGCATTAGGCATGCAGATACTAAGCATGTTCGGTCCAATGAAATAGCTCGTTTCTTTGAAATTTCGCTTCAAGCGGAATAACGCAAATGTTTATGGACCCACCCACGTGTCAATAAGTCAAAAGCCATGTTTTCCGAGAAACAATGCACTTCTCAGGTGAATAGGTCGGATAAAAAAAACGAAAAAGGCGCCGGGCGCCTCGGCCCTCCACCGTAAAGGTTTTTATGGCCTCTCGCCACAATTTCCTGGTTGAAAAGGGCAGCCCTTCCCTTGACAGGGTCCCCGATAGCGATCATTGCCAATGACTGGTGGCACTCGCAAACGTTCAGGCGGCGGAAATGAAAGTTGGGAGCGCGATAGGTAAGCAGCTCTCGCTGTCCCCCGCACGCTATTTTGATCGCGAACCGACTTTTTTTTTACGGGCCTCACCTCTTAGAAAAGAAGCCCTGAACTCAGTGGGAAAGCAGTTTTGCTGCGAACCCCTAAAACCAAATTTGGTTGGAACGCTCCGTTTCACACTTGGTACCTAATCAAATAAACAGGGCGGTCCCACATTGGCTATCCCTACACACTTCGAGGTCTTGGGCGTCCACGCCGATCACCGATATAGCACGCTATTATTTCGAGAGGTATTTGTTAACTTGGTATAGCTTATAGGTAAAGCCTAAACTAGAATGACTCACTGACCTCATAATAATAGTATTTGGGTACCAACAAGAAATACGGAAACATATCGTCCCCTGAAAGGCAGAATATCGTAAGCGCCATTTATTGCAACCCTTGGATTCGTCTTAAAAAGGCGCATCTATCTAGCTATGTATCCTAAGCGACGTACTTCTCTAAGGTATCTATTCAAAAACAGCCTCAAAGTTTTCAAATGGCAACCACCAATTTGGCAAAATATCGTATCCACCATTCATTGAGAACGTAGGCGCCACGAGTCGAATGTAATTACCGAGGTAAAAATTGGCCGTTGTCGCAATTGCCTCATTCCCAGTGTAACTTGCGATACAATGACTGACTGAGTTCATCCATCTTTTCTTGCGGAGAAACTACTGCGTCTGCTGGACAGCTCAGTGTACTGTTTGATCACTTTTTCTATAGATGTCTCTGTGTGAGTTCGGAAACAATTTAAAGGAGTAAAAAAACTCTGCAAATTATTACACAAAGGTTTATTATTTACCTGTATAGATGCCCCTTCTGTGTAGATCATGCTTTCTCTGGTCAGTTCCCTCGAGCTCCCCCCCCCCCCCCCCCCCGGAAAGCCCTAAATCGAGTACCTACTGGAGCCGGCCCCGGAATAAAAGTTTACTACAAATGCGTGGGATTGAATCATTCAATAATTAATTATCTGTAGTTATTCATGAATCATACGGCGAATAATAAACCGTTGTGTAATAATTTACCTGTATAGGTGCCCCTTCTACGTATGTAGTATAGTATAATGAACCGTTGTGTAATGATTTACTGTTGTGTAATAATTTGCCCATTAATGATACTTCAAGGGTTGTTCAAGTTGCAAAAGTAACTATCAACAAAATCCAATCAAATTTCAAAATCAAAATCATCAAATTTTGAGGATGGTTAAATTTTTTGTTTCCATGCTCGATTCCAAAGGTTCGTTATTGAAAATCATAAACCAAAACACACCGTTCCATTGAATTCTATTGAATATATATTTATTTATGCTAAATGAATTTTTCCAAATCCGGCTTCTTCATCGTAAACTCGGTGGTGATTCCTGACGAAGAATGTTTACATTTCTCCGTAACTAAGGGCGAGACGTAGGTGGTATATCTTTCAGACGAAACAGGATTTGATGGGAAGAGTTTTTCTCACTGATTCATACGACACCCAAGCGATTTCTGTGCGAGGAACCGTTCGTCAGTAATAAGAGGATTTAGGGAATTTTGCCTGGTGGGTAGGTGAAACATCAATACTGGCACTCGGAATTCTGCCTGTTCACTGTGTAACGCACGGGTAATCCAGCTGGCAGTGTATAAAACTCAACTAATTTATTTATTTTTTTGATTTTCAAGTTATTTACTATATTATACTAACTTAGTAGAACTTACATGAAAACATAAAACCGTCACGTATTATGTATAATTAATGAGGAGGTATAACTAGTTTCCCCCCTCTCCACTCCAGAAAGGTAGGGAGGCAGTGTGACAGCTGCCCCTGGAAAGATATCGGTTTGATTATTACGCGGTGCTTCCAGGATTTGGATCCCCATCAGTCGCATGTCAAAAACGCTGCAAATTATTGCACAGCGGTTTATTATTTACCTGCGTAGATGCCCCTTCTGAGTAGATCACTGCATTCTGCGGTCAATTCCCTTGAGCTCCTCCCAGGAAAGTCCCAAATCGGGTACTAGAGACGGCTCCGGAATTAAAGTTTCCTACAAATGCGTCGGATTCAATATTTCAATCATTAATTATTTTTAGTTATTCATTAATAATAAGGCAAACAATAAACCGCTGTGTAATAATTTACCTGTATAGGTTCCCTTTCTACGTAGATAGTATAATGAACCGCTGCGTAGGTAATTATTTACGGTTGTGAAATAATTTCCCTTTGTGTAATAATTTGCCCGTTAATAATACTTCAACGGTTGTTCAAGTTCCAAACCTATCAACAAAATCAAGAAGATCCATCATTTTGGTTAATTATTTTCAATACTGAACCATTGGAATCGAGCATGGGAAAAACAATTCTAACCCCCCTCAAAATTTGATGGTTTACGTTTCAAGGTATGTAGAATCCGAAAATGCAATAAAAATATTTCTGTCTGTCCGCCGTACGCCGTACGCCGTACGGGCCACTTTTCTTAGTTACCATGAAAAAAAATTGATGAAATTCGGGTTATAGGTTCACGATCGTGTCGACGAAGCTTTTCGGTGCAAACGAGCGGCTAGTCGTACAGTGCTCCGTGTGGTCTCAAAAAATTCTTCAGTTCAAAATCAATTTAAAAATGTAAAAAAAACCAAACCCTTACATTGAAAGTTTTCGAGCTACGGCGTTCCGAAAATTGCAACCCTATTTTGAACCCCTTAGACATGACTGACAGCTTGCAGAGCCATCTAGACCCCGAACGGGACCTATAAACCAAATTCCACCAATTCTGGTTCATGGTACTAACTAAGAAAAGTGCTAAGTACGGCGTACGGCGGACCGACATAAATTTTGGTTTGTTATTTTCAATAATGAAACTTTGGAATCGAGCAAGAAAAAAAAAATTGTAACCCTCCCCTCAAAATTTGATGGTTTACGTTTCAAGGTATGTAGAATCCGAAAATGCAATAAAAAAATTTCTGTTTGTCCACCTTAAGCGGTACTTAGCACTTTTCTTAGTTACCATGAAAAAAACGCTGCAAATCCCTGCACAACGGTTTATTATTTTGTATAGAATACCCTTCTGTTACAGATCACAGCTCTATGTATAGATAACCCGTCTATATAATATAATATGTACTATTCTATGCATATTATGTAGATCGCAGACCCTCCGTAGGTTAGTACCTAACCCCGTACTCGTTACTAGGTACCTACCTAAATCACGAGTTAAATGTTGCTAAAATAATTCTGCCGATGACAAACAGTACCTAACAAAAAGAAACACACATAATGAAGTTCTGAAAAGAAATTGTTGATGAGGAGTGAAAAAAGTTGCAAAAGTAGGTACCTACCAACAAACTCCAGCCCCTTCTACGTAGATTATAATAATGAACCGTTGTGTAATAATTTACCGTTGAGTAATGATTTACCGTAGTAATAATTTACCCATCAATAATACTTCAACGTTTGTTCAAGTTTCACTACCTACCAACAAACTCCAATAGAGCCATCATTTTTCAAATTAAATAATATCACAGAACAACCAACTCGACTTCATACTCCGCCAATACATATAATCAGGTGATCCCTACCAATGATTGGCCGTATTCACAAATTCCTATTGTGGGCGCGTCTCTGGTTACGAGATTTGGTTTGGATTGTATACAATTTCATTCACACTGGAGTCGAAAATGCCTGTCGGTGCAAACTTCGGGGCCTTACTGTGAACGAACGGCTGGACGTACGATGCTCCGGATGGTCTTAAAAAACTCGCAAGTTCAAGAACTATTTAAAACCGTAAAAATATTTCCGTAAAAAAATGGTATAGGCGTTTTGAAAATTTCAACCCCTATTTTGAACCCCTTAGAGATGACTCACAGTAACGTCGAGCTTCGAGGACCAACTAGACGCCGAACGGAACCTATAACCCGAATTTCATCAATTTTTTTTCATGGTAACTAAGAAAAGTGGCCCGTACGGCGTACGGCGTACGGCGTACGGCGGACAGACAGAAATATTTTTATTGCAGTTTTGGATTCTACATACCTTGAAACGTAAACCATCAAATTTTGAGGGGGGGTAAGAATTTTTTTTTTCATGCTCGATTCCAATGGTTCATCATTGAAAATAATAAACCAAAATTAAGGAAATTCGGGTTACTGGTTCCTTTCGGGGTCTAGTTGGTCCTCGAAGCTCTGCGTTACTGTCAGTCATCTCTAAGGGGTGATAAATAGGGGTTGACATGTTCAGAACGCCATAGCTCGAAAACGTTCAGTAGAAGGGCATGGTTTTTTACAACGTTTTTAAATTGATATTGAACTAGACAATTATTACAGACCACCCAGCGCATTGTAAGCCCAGCCGTTCGCTTGCAACGAAAAGCTTCGTCAACGTGACGCGAATCAAAACGGCATAAATCATCGCTAGGGAGCACCTGATTATAATCACCGATGGCTGTATGAAGTCGAGTTGGTTGTTCTACGATATAATTTCATTTGCAAAACAAACGTTGAAGTATTATTGATGGGCAAATTATTACACAACGGTTCATTATACTATCTACGTAGAAGGGGCTATACAGGTAAATTATTACACAACGGTTTATTATTTGCCTTATGCTTCATGAATAACTAGAAATAGTTAACGATTCAATTATTGAATCCCGCGCATTTGTAGGAAACTTTAATTTCGAAGCCGGCACCAGTACTCGATTTACGTGTATTGGCGACAGGTAGCTCGAGGGTATTGACCACAGAAAACCGTGATCTACGCAGAAGGGGCATCTATACAGGTGAATAATAAACCTTAGTGTAATGATTTGCAGCGTTTTTTATTGCATTTTCGGAATCTAAATATCTTGAAACGTAAACCATCAAATTTTGAGGGGGGTTAAAATTTTTTTTTTTCATGCTCGATCCCAGAGGTTCATTATTGAAAATAATAAACCGAAAGATCGGGAAAGAGCCCGGACGCATTATAAAATTGTATGGGATTTCCCGATACCGTCACACATAATAGAGAAGTATTAAACGTTTCCCTATTTTTGAACATAATTACGATATTACATTACAGGGACTGTCGCTGGAAATTCACCGTCATACGTTCCATGCTTCTCTGTACGTTATAAATGAGTAATTGTCACTACTATAAAAAGTTTATTATACTAGTGAAAGTTGAAATGAAAGATCATATTATTTTAATATGATGAGCAGTGGACTCTTCATAACGAATGTGCATACTTTCATCAGTTTCTCCATTTCGATACCACTTGAAAAACAAGCGTTCCAACTTATATAAACCACTAAAAGTGTAGACCTAAATTTCCGATGACGTCTATTGCATTTTGCAATGGCCTGTAATATAGTGTAGTATAGTATATACTTAAGGAAAGAAGTATGGAAAGCTCCAACTGCTTGGAGAGTACCAGTGTGAGTAAACTGTTAATGGAAGTGAGTTCGAAGTGTTGAATCATGAAAAGGTAAAACCTTAATCATCTGAGGTGAGAAGGAGGATATTCCTGTGCCTCTACCCAGCACATATCCAACACATGCTGGCGAGGGGGAATACTTGAAAATCCTCTTCCTTTTCGGAGGCTGTCTCGAAAATTATTGAAACCGGGCACACACCGTCTGAAGTATTTCGCATGTTGATTCGTTAAAGAGGTGGGGATGAGGTTGTGAAGGGGTTTGTACGTTTGTATATGCGGAACAGCTTGGTGAAAAGGGCATACAGTATCAGGGACCACCCGCAGGTGCTCTTTTATGTATCGGCTCTCCGGACCCTCGCGCAGAAGGGACTATTCGAAGATATCAAAATTCAGTAAATATTTCATAAACTGTGGGTTAGCTCGGTACCCTGATTCGGATGCCTCGATAAAAAGGGCCACATTTCTTTTATTGCAACAGTCGGAAATGAAGGAGAAAGATGTTTTTCAACTGGCCTCACCTCAATATTCATGTTTGGAAAACACCAGTCCGTACAACGAACTTACTTTATCAACATACTAGCAAACTTACCCGCCCTTAGGGAGGAGAGAGCAAGTGAACTTAAATTAATTGGGGGTTAGATGATGGTATAAATGGACATGAAATGAAACTGAAATGGATCCCTCCGCGAAATGTTTTGAATATGTTTACTAATGGAACGGTGATACCCATTGAAATTCGAATAAGTCCAGATGAATGTAGACGCAAAGCAACGCACATGTTTATGCCTACGGATTTAAGAAGTTCAATGAAATGTCTCTGCCAGGACGCTGTCGCTAGGGAAGGCCGATTTACAAGGAAATGGGAATTCAGGAAAGATATGATAAGTCATAAATCTTCTCATGCCAAATCCACGAATTTTTCAAAAATCTACACTAAAATCCGTCCAACCGTTAACGCGTGAACCTGTCAGAATCACTCAATAAGGAATTTCGTCCATCTGACATTTCGTGTGAAACCTTCCAGCGAATTTTCAAAGAAAATGACGCTATTGCAATGTGTACAACATTTTCAGATGAAATTTTGAAATTTGTTATAGCCCAATCCGTTTCAGAGTATCTTGAATTCATCCCTAGATTTTAGATATACCTATACATATATATGTACGTATATATTTATGTGGCACTCCAGACGGTATCTGTCCTTAACAATTGATATAAAATCACTGAAAGTGGTATGGAAGCGCGACTAAAAACAGAAAAATACAATTTCAGATGTTTTTCATACAGAACAGGGGTCAAATTTGGATTTTTAGGGGTCTACAATTGGTATTAAGGGTGAAAATCAATATTAATTCACTTGGCGCTGGGTTGGATGGTGATTCGCGAAGGAAGGGCTGTTTCGATGATAAAAATATGTTTCTCTCTCTCAAAAAATGGGTCAAATTTGACTTTATAAGCATTACAAAATTGGTAAAAATGGCCATCACGAAAAAATGATAGATTTTTACGAAAAATGGTTTTTCAAGTTTCCTTTTCGTTATTTTCCGCGATGCTTCAACATCTTCTACACAAGAACATCACCCTACTGTATAACATAAGCCTGTATAGATGCCGCCTCTTCTGCGTAGATCACTGTTTTCTGTGGTCAATACCCTCGAGCTCCTCCCAGGAAAGCTAGTAAGGGAGTAGGCCCGGAAATTCAGTTTCATAAAAATGCGCAGGATTTAATAATTCAATAATTAATTTTGTTGTTATTGATGAAGCATAATGTTTGTTCGAGTTACGAAAATACCTGTCAAAAAAATCCAAAAGAGCCATTTTATTCTTCAAATGAAATAATATCACAGAACAACTCGACTTCATGCAGCCATCCGTGATTATAATCAGGTGTTCCCTAGCGATGATATCTGGGCCAGATTTCATTCACGATCGTGTTGACGGAGCTTTTCGGTGCAAACGAACGGCTGGTCGTGCAATGATCCAGGTGGTCTCAAAAAATTGTTTAGTTTGAGATAAATTTAAAAAGGTAAAAGAAACATATTCTTCTATTGAAAGTTTTCGAGCTACGTCGTTCTGAAAAGTTCAACCCCTATTTATCACCCCTTAGAGATTACTGACAGCTTTGCGGACCAAGATCCCAAATGATTCATTGATTTTGGTTCACTAACTAAGAAAAGTGCGAAGCACAGGGTACGGTGTAAGGCGGACGGACAGGAATTGTTTTATTCCATTTCGGATACTACATTTCATGAAACGGAAACCATCAAATTTGAAGGGGTGAGGGGGGATTGTTAATAATTATTTTTTCATGCTCGCTTCCAAAGTTTCATTATTGAAAATAATAAACCGAAAACTAATACCTCGAAGAAAAAGAAGAACAATGAACCAACATCCAAACAAAAACAAAGTTGGACGGATCGTGGATCCGGAAATCAGAAAGTTCGCGGTGTTTTGTATTACTTCATATTTTGTAGTAATTCCGAGAGAAAAAGTCATGCAAATATTGTATTGTGCCGAACTGTGCCAGTTCAACTGTTAAATTGACCGAATATGGTTCACTGATGCGCCAACTTGCCAACAAACCGGGAAAAAATGGTTCGAACTAATAAGGAGAAAATACTATTATATCGATCTCCCGTAAATCTATGTAAGTTTGCGGAAATCATTTTAATATAAATTGAAGAATATTTACTAATACAGGTACCTGACTGGTGACCAAATCTCCGTCATGGCTTTGCTTTTCATCGATGGATAAATTATTTCAGGTACGATAAAATTAATAGTCAGTTTTGTTTCATCACCACGTACCTATCGAATGTAGAAAACCTGTGTATGCGAAAAGTCGAAACATTTTATCCTCCAAAATCACTAACTAAACATCCATTAGGTTCGTTGAAGGTATTTCATTTTATAAACAAAAATAAGCTTTTCACACTGTCGTGATATCACTCCTTTTATGTAAAGATTTCGCAAATAAACTTATGAATGAGTTGGTAGATGTGGGCAGGCAGCTCGAGAGAGCTGGAAGGGTCGAGTGGAAGGGATCCCCACCATCCCCCACGAGAGTGGAGGATGGAGGGAGCATAGCCCCAGGCTATAAAAACTCGCCTCCTGCGCCTTCCAAGGCGCTTCCTGCGCCGACTTATCTCTCTCTCTCTCTCCTAGCCTCACTCCTCCTCTCATGAAAGATCCCAGACAGATTCATCCACTCGGCACCAGCTAAAAGATCCCAGACTGGTCTATCCACTGGGCATGTCCTGAAAAGAACACAGACTGGTCTATCCACTGGGCACTACCCCTGCCTTAACTTCCTATCTATCATCAAACCACATCACACACCTATATACAGGCATAGAGAATTACGCAGGACTTAAGCCGGGTTTACATTGGTTGAGTTGATGGTAGGGAGAGTACGTTCTACTCTACCAATTCGACTCTACTCTACCTGAATCATTCACACGTCAGTCGAGCGCTGTTTCCAGAAAGGTGAAGGAGCGGTTTAGTTCTTCTGTGCTATGTCTATTATAAAGAAAGAATTGAGAAAGCCTTTACTTCGTTTGTCCAGTGTTTTGTTGAAGGAAATGGAAGAGTAGAGGAAATGAGGAAGCAAGAAGAGAAAGAAGGTAATGGGTCATGGGTTAGAAGATCCGGATGAGTTTAAACTTGTGATGAGAATGTGTCTTGAGGCATATGAACAATGACCTGGCAAGGTATCGCCACTGCTCAAACACCATGATATTGTATAATGCTGGAGGTCACTATCAAGACTTGTGTCTCTTCCCTTCTTCCTCTCCTTCCAACTCTACTGTACCGTTTACATGGGTAGAGTAGGTGGTAGAGTGAACAGTAGAGGTCAAATTTTTGTAGTGGGGGAGTCTAGAGTAGAGCCACTCTACCACCTGCTAGTCGCTCCACCTCTACCACCTGCTAGTCAATAGAGTCAGCTCTACTCTAATGAAAATGTTTACGCGAGTAGTGTGGAATAATTCTAATCTACTCTGCCACTCTACTCTACCTTCAACTCGACCAATGTAAACCCGGCTTTAGAGTTTGCGAATGACCAAAAGATGTTATTGTCATCAAAATTGACCATCCACCCCCACTAGTCTGAACCGCAAGTAATATAAATGAATGGTTGACTTTGAAGAAATATAATGCATTTTATAGAAAATGCATAGTAGGTAGTTACCACGGAGGTGAAACGTACCTGCCTGTTGTTCGAAGATGCCTCAAGGGTTGAGGATTTGTTTCAGCAGTGTTGGGAAGTCCCTCACCTTTCCTCACTTTACTAACTTCGTCTGGAGTATTTCGGAAATAGGTAAAAAGTAAAATTAGGCTAGCTTAGGTATTGTGTCGAACTGATAGGCATGGATAGAATAGGCTTCTGGTAGAATAATGTAGGTAAACGGGACCTACGAATTAAGGTAATCACTGGGGAAAAGGTTCAACAAGAACTTAGTACATTTTGTACCCACCTACTAATCAATTCCTCTTGTTGGCAAGTAAGTTAGGTGCATAGTTTTATGGACAAATACATCAGCTACTTGTAGTAGTTGATTCACATGATAATAACGAATTATCTCGTCATCTTCACTCCTTTCAATTTGAAGGTCCCAAGTATTATTTTTGACATGACCAACTTCCAGTCAAAAACTGAACTGAGAGGTGGTAAGTTCAAAGACGACGCCTCATATCCACCCTTCACTGTATTTATTTTGTCCATTACTGTGCATTGTTCTTGCATCAATATTGAGTGCACCACGAAAAGTTGAATGAACATCACCAAAAAATTATGAAAACAAAACCAAAGATTCAGTACGTTGATGACCACAGGGGAAGTGGACAGTGGATCGAGAAATAAAGACACGCGAAATGTGACGTCACGCTAGGGGAAAGGGGCGGAGTCAGCTGACAGGCAGGAAACAACTGCACAAGTTCCTGATTATAGTAGGTATAGATTAATCATTAGTCTTAAATAATCGTGATGGTACACACAACGCCACTGAGAAAATTGATTCTGAGGATACCTGCGTATACAAAAACGCTGCAAAGTCCTTGTCACTTGGGTTTATTATTCTACTGGACAAACCTACAGAAATGTTGGCTTTTCATTTATTGTTTCTTTCATGCGTAATAATCGAAATAGCTATTTCTGATGGTTTCCATTAATTTTGGCCCCTAAAACACAAATTAGGTACCTACGCTCGTGTTATTTTATTTTTTTATTTTTTTTTTAAACTATCTTTGATCATTGGTAGTGCCATTTAATCCTCTTGATCCACGTGTTGACACTTTTTCCAGTGCTATTATCTAAACTGATGGTGATTTCAGACGATTTTCCAGGTTTTTGACTCATAAAAAATCAATTTTGGGAGCTGAACATTTGGTAGAACTGAATTTTCCACTCTTTGGTCAAAATCGACTTCATATTCGGTCTTCTCGTCCCGAAAAACATGGAAAAAGATATCTCAGAAGCTCATCTTACCAACATGTTGCTAAAACGCAAAAAGTACCTATTTTTACACACATTTTCACTCATAACACCCGTGGGTATATTCCGATCGGGCTGAAAAGTTTCGGGACACAACTAGGGCCCAAATGGAGCATGTGTGCGAAAGAACGACTTTTTTAGACCAAAAATGAAGCCTGTACACGTGATACGGCTGACGGCGGACGGCGTACGGCGGACGGACATTGCATTTTTGTAATCTACGCACCTTGAAACGAAAAAGAAAAAACGCTGCAAAGTCCTTGTCACATGGGTTTATTATTCTATTGGACATACCTACAGAAAGGTTGGCTGTTCATTAATTGTTTCTTTCATGCGTAATAATCGAAATAGCTACTTCTAATGGTTTCCATTAATTTTGGCCCCCAAAACACAAATTAGGTACGCTCTTTTTTTTCTTTTTTTTTTAAACTATCTTTGATCATTGGTAGTGCCATTTAATCGTCCTGAACCACGTCTTGACACTTTTTCCAGTGTTATTATACAAACTGATGGTGATTTCAGACGATTTCCCAGGTTTTTCACTCATAAAAAATCAATTCTGGGAGCTGAACATTTGGTAGAACTCAATTTTCCACTCTTTGGTCAAAATCGACTTCATATTCGGTCTTCTCGTCCCCAAAAACATAGAAAACGATATCTCAGAAGCTCATGTTACCAATATGTTGCTAAAACGTAAAAAGTACCTATTTTTACACACATTTTCACTCATAACACCCCTGGGTATATTCCGATCGGGCTGAAAAGTTTCGGGACACAACTAGGGCCCAAATGGAGCATGTGTGCGAAAGAACGATTTTTTTAGACCGAAAATGAAGCCTGTACACGTGATACGGCGGACGGCGTACGGCGGACGGACATTGCATTTTTGGAATCTATGCACCTTGAAACGTAAAAAAAAAAGTTTGAGGGGGTGTTATAAAAATTTTTTGCTGAGCGAATACATAGGTGTATTATTCAGAGAATAATAAACCAAAATACTGTTCAACATTCGATGGTTTCACAGATAGCCTTAGGAGCAATAACCTAATATTTGAAAAACGCTGTAAATTATTACACAACCGTTTACCAGTTACCTGCATAGACGCTCGTTCTGCGTAGATCACTGTTTTCTGTGGTCAATACGTACCCTCATGCTCCTCCCAGGAAAGTCCTAAATTGAGTAGTGGAGCCGGTCGGGCAATTATAGTTTAATAAATATGTACTGGATTCAATAATTATCATTAATCATTAATATTATTTTTGTTGTTATTCATGAAGCATAATGCTATTTTGTTGACATGTTCGTTTTTAAACTTGAATAAATTCAGTTTTTTAAACTTGAGTTGAAAGTTTAAAAAAGTAACTACCAACAAAATCCAAAATAACTATCATGCTTCAAATGAAATAGTATCACGGAACAACCAACTCGATGCCATACAGTTCTGCATGACTATAATAAGCTGCTCCCTACCAATGATATCTGGGCTGGATGTATACCGTTTCATTCACGATCATGTTGACGAAGATTTTCGGTGCAAATTTCAGGGCCTTACTGTGAACGAACGGCTGGACGTACAATGCTTCGGGTGGTCTCAAAAAATCTTTAAGTTCGAGATCAATTTAAGTACGTAAAAGAATAGAAATAACGACGCTCTTATTTTTCACCCCCCTAGAGATGACTTACAGCAACGCCGAGCTTCGCGGACCAACTAGGCCCTAAAGGAGACTAAAAACGCTGCAAAGTCCTTGTCACATGGGTTTATTATTCTATTGGAGTTCTAGAGATTCTTGTTGGCAGTTAAATTTATTGTTTCTTTCATGTGGAATGGTTGAATTAGCTATTCCTGATGATTACCACCAATTTTGGCCCCCAAAACATGAAATAGGTACCTACACTTTTTTTTCCCCCCCAGATCATATTTGATCATTGGTAGTGCGATTTAATGGTCTTGATTCAGCTGTTACACTTTTTCTAATGTTAGTATACACATTAATGGTGATTTCAGACAGTTTTCCAGGTTTTTGACTAAAAAAAAACAATTTTGGGAGCTGAGCCAATGGTAAAACCTCAATTTCCGCGTCTTTGGTCAAAATCGACTTCATATTCGGTCTTCTCGTCCCCAAAAACATGAAAAACGATACCTCAAAAGCTCATTTTTCTAACATGTTGCTAAAACGCAAAAAGTACCTATTTTTACACACATTTTCACTCATAACACCCCTGGGTATATTCCGATCGGGCTGAAAAGTTTCGGGACACAACTAGGGCCCAAATGGAGCATGTGTGCGAAAGAACGAATTTTTTAGACCAAAAATGAAGCCTGTACACGTGATACGGCGGACGGCGGACGGCGTACGGCGGACGGACATTGCATTTTTTGAATCTACACACCTTGAAACGGAAAAGAAAAAATTTTGAGGGGGTGTTATAAAAATTTTTTGCTGAGCGAATACATAGGTGTATTATTCACAGAATAATAAACCAAAAACCAAATATCATCAATTTTCTTTCATTGTAACTAAGAAAAAACGAAGCACGGTTGACGGCGTATGGTGAACGGCCGGACATTTTGGTTTATAATTTTCACTAATGAACCTTTGGAATCGAGCATGGAAATTTGTTTCCCCCTCACATCAAAATTTTGATGGTTTACGTTTCATGGTATGTAGAATCCGAAAATGTAATAAAAACATTACTGTCCGTCCGCCGTACGCCGTACATCGAACTTTTCTTAGCTACCATGAACCAAAATTAATGAAATTTGGTTTATAGGTCCCGTTTGAGGTCTAGTTGGTCCTTGAAGCTCGGCGTTACTGTCAGTCATCTCTAAGGGATGAATAATAGGGGTTGAAATGAATATTTTCAAAACACCGTAGCTCGAAAATGTTCAGTATAGAAGGGTATGGTTTTTTACCGTTTTTAAATATTGATATTGAGCTAGTGAATTTTTAGAGACCACCCGGCGCATTATACGACCAGTCGCTCGATTGCACCGAAAAGCTTCGTCAACATGATCGCGAATAAAAATGGCATAAATCCGGTCCAGATATCATTGCAAGGGAGCACCTGATCAGGATGGCTGCATGAAGTTGAGTTGGTTTTTCTGTGATATTAATCCATTTGAAAAGTGATGGCTCTTTTGGATTTTGTTGGTGAGTACTTTTGCAACTTGAACAAACGGTATTATTGAATTATTGAATCCTGCGCAGTTTGATAACATTTAATTCCCGGGCTGGCTTCAGCTCTCGACTTAGGGCTTTCCTGGGGGGAGCTCGAGGGTAAGTATTGACCACAAAAAACAGTGGTCTACGCAGAAGGGGCATCTATACAGGTAAATAATAAACCGTTGTGTAATAATTTGCAACGTTTTTAATTCCGTTTTCAGATTCCACGTACCTTGAAACCATCAAATTTGGTGGGGGGGGGGGGGGGTAAAATTCGTTGTGCTCGATTCAAAAGGTTCACTATTTAAATAACAAACCAGAATCTTCAAGCTGGCCTGTGAGAATCTACGGGCGTTGAAGTGCAGGTTTTAACGAAAGATCACGGAATACTCTGAAAATCGCCATTTCGACATGAAACTGATATAACAAGCAGATGGTCAGAGACGGCTCCATTCTTACATTTATTATGAGCCACGTTATTCAGATGGGTCCCCAAGGGCTTAGGTTTGGGGAAGGAAGAAATATACGAAGTCGCAAGCACGGGTTAGGTAGATTTTCCGAGCTTATTTAGTATTCATCGTGACAGTAATGTGTGGTCTTCATACATGACTGACAATGGGTTTGAGCTCCAGCGAGAATCCCCTGTTAGCGTTGATCCAAAGATTAGGGCGGGTGGGTTTTTTTGCGGTCTCTCGGGACGTCAACCATTTTTCTTTGGGATATTCTCGCGGGACTGCTGATTATTCCTACACAAGTGGGCGATTTGTGCAAGCACCCTGCAAAACCATTGGAGTGCCAAATTTCTCACGCTAAATAAGCTGTAGGTAAGTATATAGAGAACGAATAATGATGTACATATAGGTAAGTAGCGTTGATTATCAACCTCGTCCTGAAGTTCCTCTTTCAGGGTACACTAAGGTCTGTGTGACCCTGCCCTTCAAGCGTCCAGGCCCTTGATAGAACTACTAATACTAACTTATACTACCATCTAGTGTCAGCTACAACATCCCCAACTGGGAAGTGTTCGGACTTTGGTTCGGCGTTCGTGGCACAGCCTCCCCAGCTTTGTGCGATTTTTTCAAAAAATTCGGGTTGAATAGGGGTGATCTGGTGGATTTGTGCCTTACCGTGTTGAGGGATACGCTGCACATTGTGCATCGGCACTTGTATTCTTAGGAACTGTCAATGAACAATTTCGTCTTTATTCATCTTTGTTCATAACCATTATCTTCTTATTCCATTATTATTATTATTATTCGTTATCGTGTTATCCTGTTTTTATAGTGTTCCTAGTGACTTAATTCATGTTTGACTTGGTATGCTGTGTCGTATGGCAACCCAGACTATGGGCAGCTCGCCGTTTTTATTGTAAATAAAGTGGTTGTTCTCTCAAATGCCCACATTCTGAGCATGGTGTTCATGTTTTTTATTTATTTTTTTTATTAATAACGCTTTATTGAGAATATACATTACAAAAAATACTATTTTCAGTTCCTTGCTACTCCCCCCTTTAAGCTGTGCTTGTGCTGGGGGGAGGAGAGTCGCTAAGACCCGTACATTCGTCCATTACCCATAATAAGTATATAACACACACAATTAACACACTGATACAATCAGGATTGCTGGAGAAGCTGTGAAAAATTGTCTTTCTTCTATTTTAATCGGATGAAAAATAAAGGAGTAAAATACGGTTAAAAAAACGGAGTAAAGTAAAAATAAAGTACGTAGCTAAGTGGTCATGATGTGCTTCTTGAGTTTAGCCTTGAAAGATTGAAGAGTATTCAATCCCCTCAATTCCTCAGGAAGCCCATTGAATAGCAAGGGACCCCTGTAGTCGTAGCACCTCTGCCCAGTCGTGGTGAGTCGGAAAGGAAGCCTGATAAGCTTCTGGGTGCTCGCTCTTGTAGCTGCTTTGCCAATAACAATTTCAAGGTTCCCCGCTAAAAGTGGTGAATGGTTGGCACGTTAAGCTCGGCGAAGATGCGAGCGGTGGGATGCCTGATCCTTCTGTGCAGCAGCACTTTGATCAGCCGTTTCTGTGCTGTAAATAACGTATCGGTGAGCTCCCCACTACAGCCTCCCCATCCTGTGATCCCGTACATCAAGATAGACTGCACCATGGCGCAATAAAAAGCCCGTTTCGCTTCCAAGGGGAGAGAGCTTCGGAGTTCCCGGTATATGTACAGCATTTTTCTCAGTTTCCCACCACAATGTCCACGTGCAAGTTCCACCTCAGTCGCTGATCTATCAGCATACCTAGATAACTGGTACTTTCAACCTGAGAGATGCCGGGGCAATCGCACACATCTGGATCTAAGCAGTTTGCCTGGTGTCCCTTTATAATACCCAGAATTGGCGTGGTGTTGTTTGGAAGGGTAAATGCAATGTAATGGGTCTTGGCATGGTTCAGCTTCATTCCCAAGTCTGTTAGGCATTTCCCAACTTCGCTCAAACACTTTTCTGCGTTTCCCTTCGCCGTAGGCCAGTCCTGCCCCGAAACTATCAACGACTTATCGTCAGCGAAAGATATGCTAACCCCTCCCGTTTCCTTTTGCAGTAACCGGTTTATGTAGAGAACGAAGTAGATCGGGCCCAAACACGTTCCTTGGGGAATTCCAAACAAGCAATCCCGTGGTGGGCTTATGGTTGAGCCTAGCTTCACAGACTGCTTCCGATTGGAGAGGTAGCTTACCGACCATTTGACGAATCCCTGAGAAATGCCGGTATCCTTAATGGCATCGAGGAGTTTACTGTGAGATATGGTATCGAATGCTTTTAATGTAAATTCTGATGACTTTCTGTCCAGAGTCTAGGGCTTTAACTATTTCAAAATTCTTGTCTTCTTTTGTTTGAAGTCCAATAGCATCGTCAGCGCTCTTTCCCTTCCTGAACCCAAATGTAATTTGGGATTGCACGTACCGGATGCGCGGTTCCTAAACATTCGGCTGCGATTTGGCTCATTCTGATAGATGGTTGGGATTCACCCGAAACACTTGTCAGACCCGATTCAGCGAAAAATATTCATTTCACCGATCGCCTCGACATTCTTTGTGCCCCATTTACAAAGGGCGCTGACCCAGGAGCTCATTGCGTCCTCGGCCACACGCGCCTGTGTTCGCGCATTATGATTGGTGGAAAACAATACCCCACCAATCGAAGAATAAAACTTAGAGCAGGAAAGACAAGGAAAACGGGTCGTTGAGTTCAGGAACCCGAACGAGAAGCATCCTTCGAGCCACGGACCCGACCCCTCAACCGCAGTGCCATCGGAAGAGGTACCTATCAGCTGGCCCGATCCTTGGCACGTCATCGACAGAGCCTGCAAACCATCCGACACCGGCACGACTGGGACTTAGCTCGTTTCCAGGTCGGAGGAGCAGGATCGAAAGGTACGTGGACCACCCCGGGGAATTTCATTCCCGTCCGTTTCCGCGATCGTCGTACAGTCGGGCGTAAACCGGGTAATTCACGCACAATAGCCCTTGGGAGGAAGTAGGTAGGAATTAGGGAGTAGCATATCGTTAAGGCTTATTTAGTTATCAATAAAATTTTCCCATTTACCACTGAATCCCGGCGTTGTGTGTCTCAAATCCCAATACCATCAATTCTGCTCCCTTCAGGAGCCCAGCGTTGCCTGGCCCCCAACCCACCCAAGGTAGGTGGAGGCCCACAGGCAAAAGTTAACGCAATATCAAGAATATTAAGGGCTCACAACACTTTATTTCGATTACCTATATTACGCATTGTATTTTTTGTGCGTTTAGTGGTGGAGGGGGGGGGGGCATCTTCAGCATAATTATACGCAGTAGGTACACAACCAAAATCAACAACAAGTGATCTTGGAATGCAATTCTTGGGTACATCAGTGCTTTTTTCTGCTTTTTCCGGGGACCGATCTCTCTCTGTTTTAAGCTTTGAAACTTCACAATTGTATTCTTCTTATATTATTTGTTTGCCTCACAATAATTGCCTCTCACAATTTCAGTTTCATGTGTGGTGGTTTTCATTATTGCCAGACGGTCTCCGTTGTTAAAGCCGAACGCCGGAAAAATTGAACACCATTTAACATTACACTATTGAACATTATATTCATTTAATAATACAATTTTAACAAAACCGAGCTCTTTTAGGTGGACCACAACCGTCCGTCAAAATATGCCTAAACACCTACTTGCCAAGTTAGGTATTACCCACTAGGTGGGGCATTGTTTTTACTGGATCCTTGTACTGTAACACTTGGCACCTATTAATTAGAAGCCATATTATTAATTAAAACAGCCACATTATTATCGGTTAAATTTCACATGAAGTTGTGACAATGTGTGTAAAGTTTCGGCTGACTAGGAATGACGATCTACAATGGTGTAAAGTTGGATAACTACATGAATGAATGTTTTCCTACATTGTTGATTATGACAATCAGTGATTGTATCATAATTTCGGTTTTGGTTCACTTGGTAGAAAGCCTACCGAAAAGTGACACTAATCCCAAGGTGATGGGACAGTGGTTTTACAGAAAGCCATTAGAACTTAGTCAGAGCCGTAGTGGTCAGTTATGCAAAAATTGAGTGTGAACCATCTTCCCATACTTGACTACTTACAAGAATAAGTTGCAACGAACTCCCAAGAGTCTAGGTACATTACAGATGTTTTTCCTTATAGATAAATAGACCCAGTACATGGCTGGGTAACATTTCCCCAGTGTGCGAGGGAATAAAAAATTAACTCGCCCCTCCGAATTCTTTATCCAATCATTTATGTCCAGTTTAGTCCACAGGTCAGAACAGGTTAGGACCTTTAGTCCACAGGCTATTTTATGAAGCCATATAAGTATAAAGAGGTTCTTTGGTAGAAATAACCATCCCATTAGAATTATTTATCGGCGGTAAATGAAACGCACATCCAGGTACGTCAGTTTTATCTTCTACCTCTTCATCCTGCTCGATGTGGAGACCTCTAATTCTTACTCCTTGTTCTTGGAGGTCAATAGCTTCTTAAAAAAAATCCTAAAACGATGAGATGATTTTGTGAAGTGCGCAGTTCTTGAGCTCCCTATTTGCCCGAATGATTATCTTTTGATCCATCTCCTCTTGCACAGGGCAGTTCGGAGGTATTTTTGGGGGTGAATCAGGTCCCTCGAACAGCTTTGCATTCGTGGAGATCATAGCGTTCATATGAAGCAATTAACACTGATTAATCAACAACACAGGAATAGACTAGGTCTCGCATCAGTCACCTTTGCTGACATCAAGTTGGGCGACTGTTGTGGGATTATTCAGATCCCGTGAAAAGCGCTGCTAGTCCCTTGGAGATCAAAGGTTTATATAAAGTTCGTTCATTGTACGACAGTGGTTGGAATTTTGGTTTTAGTTAATGCGTATGAGACATGAACTGATTTTTTTTAAATTGAAAATTACGGTCATATCGCTGATCATAATTTTGCGAAGTTTAAAGTGGGATTCAGTTCGTAGACCAAGCTCCAACTGATTCCCCCTTTTTGTTTTACATGTTCGATTTACAGATACCTACCTACACAGTAAAAGCTGCCTTGCGTATGCGAAACGCCCCAACGGTAGAATTGTAATGTATTGCTTATTGAAACTAATAAATAAATGAAAATAAAATGAAGGATTTTTCGAATAGTTATCCATTATCCTTGATCGCCTTTCCTGATTAGGCATATGTGATTTATTTTTACCTGCCTGAAATAGGTAACACCGGTTTCTCCTTGAGGTTCGAGAACTGGGTTCGCCAAAGCTGTTTATAATAACCTGCTGACTTGAAACGAGATAACATTCCTGTGATGAAGTTCGTCCGGGCGGGAAAGGGGAGAGGAAAATCGAGAGTCTGGTTCCGCAAAGCGCCAAAAAACTTTTCGGTATGCCAGACTGTAATATCAAGTTACGTGGAACGCTACTTCATATAAAGTTTCACCCTCTGGAACTCGGATTTTAACTACAATAAAGGGAAAGGGGATCTGTCTTCATAGGGTGTGGGATTACAAAGCGGGAATACCCTACAATCAACTCCACTCAGCGTGAAACGCTGTCTTTGAAATGAATCTCTCATTTCGGAAAATCGGCGGTATGTTTATTCATAGGCACAATATGTTTGAGTAACACCTATAATAATAGTAGATCGTAGTATAACAGTAGATCCACTCGAGCGTAAAGTATAATAATATGGGGAGCAGCATCGCTCATGTACGATCAACGCAACGGAGTTCAATAATTTATTATTCTCTTTATGAAATTCTAAAGATTACTGTCTACAGTGTGGAGTAGATATACAAAAAAGCTACTCATGTATTTATTTATTATTAACACGGGCATGGCCCAATTACATAATATACGTAACTTATCGTTGACCACGTGGGAGCGAGAAACACAGTCGCCCACGTGGGGTTCGACAGTACCCCACTCACATTTTTGGCACTGGCGCCCTATTAGTGCACGGAAAACAAATAAAGAACTTCAGCTCACGCGGACCAAATCACGAACTTTTTCGAAAATTGCTTTTTCGGAGGAACAAAAAACACTACTTACTATACCAAAGTCGGACTTGAATTTACACACTAAAATCAGACTAGAGAATCTGAATGACACAGATTAACTTCGAAAATAGAAACAAACCCCATACCAAAACATAATGAAAACTTCCATCACAGAATCAGTCTTCTTCAGATTCACTTGGTGAATCTTCTTCATCACACATCAAACATGATCGGCTTAGTTTTTCATGTTCTTTGTAAATTGGACGGTAACATTTGGCACGTGTGTTGTTGGATTTCCTATCCTTCGATCTGTCGCATATGTGGCATCTCATTTTCTTGGGGGTTGGCGGACCAGAGACTGGATTAGTGGTACATTCTGTTCCAAGGATCATCCCGATTTCCTGACTAGAGATTTCATAATCCTCACATTAGCCTGCCTCCTTCTCATTTGAGGCTCAGCCAAGCTGTATGCAAGTTTTTTCAAAATATCTCGTCGAAACAGTCCCTTTCCTGCTAAGGCGATTATCCATGATTCATGATCCCTCGATCCTTTAACCTCGAACTATTGAAAATCTAAGACAAAAAATGTGTGAACGTGCCGAAAATCTTTTTTCACGGAAGTCCACGTGGGCAACGTTTTTCGACAACAAAGAATCAATTCAAAAGGTGGACTGACCTGGAGGACCGATACTGTCTCGCTGCTATCCTCTGCTGCACTACTGAGTAGGAGGGTATTCAAGGAGCAGGCAGTGAGGGGCAAGGTGGCTATGAGGGAGGGGGGAAACAGTGAGCATGGGGTCCGCCTGGACCCCATATATGGTCGACGTTGCGATAATACGTACAATAATCAACTCCATACACCAGACTACGATCAAGTAATGTAGTAGAATAATAGAAAGAGTAGTAGGTATTCGACATTAAAACAATAAAATATCTAGAGAAAAAACAGACCACAAGAGAGGCAAAAAGTTAGGTAAAGATCAGCGAGCTGATTCAACAAATCACAAAGCTAGCTACCTCGAACCGAACAACACTGATGGAGGACTTGATGAGGTAGGACTTGCTGGGAATAAATCCAAGGAGCTTCCGTTAGACAGCCGGTTGAGCTCCACTTGTATGCGTACCATTGGACTATTACGCAAATAATTGGTGGAAGATGACTTGTGTAGAAGGTCCGGTTATGGTGGGAGGGGGGGGGGGGGGGGGCACAAAAGCTCGATTGAGAAAGCGGTGTACTGTATCGATTATATGGAGGGAGTATCGATTTGGGGATGGCTGATGAATCGATACTGGAGTTGAAATAAAGCAGCGAAACGGTGAAGAGTTCCTCGTGTATTTTGGTTAAATCCTGTCCGCAGCGCCAATAAATTGTACTATAATGCGGTAGTATTTAACCAAAATACAGGAGGAGCTCTTCACCGTTTCGCTGCTTTATTTCAACTCCCGTATCGATTCATCAGCCATCCCCAAATCGATACTCCCTCCATATAATCGATACAGTACAAGCGGAACTGGCAGTCAGTTTGATGTGAGGTCAATCCATTGAGGAGCATCATGTCGGATGTTGCAATCCGTCCACAAAGAACGCAGTGGTGACGTCACTTTGCAGTTTGCAAATTAGTATCCACATCCTCAGCAGCTATCACATCGCTATCGGGAAGTGATCCTCATTGAATCATTCAGATCCATTTTTTGAAACAGTGAACCTCCAGTTACCCTTCTGCGCTCACAAAATCCAAACATGCTATTCTTACTGAAGCATGAACCCATGATAGTGGGTCGGCAGAGATAAATCGGAACAGGGAACTAAACGGTCACGGAGTCGGGCAAATTAACAGGTTCCCCACAAGGGCCGGGGGTTACTTCTCCCAGATAAGGCCAGCAAGTTCCCAATTAAGGGAGCCAGCTCCGTTGGCGGACCAACCCTGATAACATCTAGTATTTAATGTGCGTTGTGTCACCTCGCCGCTTACACAGACCTAATCTAATAATATTAAGGTTTGTGCGATGAAGAGAGAATCCCACCGCCATGGGTCTCTACCGAGAATTGCGGAATAGACAGTTACGGGGATCGAACAGGGGCGGATCTATGCTGATACGGCAAATTGAATGAGGGAGGGAGAAAAATAATCTCCAAGATAAGACCGGGGTTTTGCCGTCTTCCATCGCGGTAGATAAAACTAATAAGGCCGCCGACTCCACGGGGTTGATTCGATATCGGCTATCATCGATCTGCTGGGCCGCTGGTTGTACAAGGGATAACCTCAATATCTGTACACCTGATACTCCCGATTGATGCAGTATACAGGGCCCTTCCCAGTACCCGAAAGCCTTTAGGCCCGACAATCCACCAAGATGCCATGATGCCCTTGCCCATCGAAACAGCAACATTACGAAGATCCATTTTGTTTTAAAAAACGCGGCAAATCCCTGCACAACGGTTTATTATTTTGTACAGAATACTCTCCTGTTACAGATCACAGGTCTCCGTATAGATAACCCTTCTATATAACATATGTACTATTCTATACATATTATGTAGATAGCGGACCCTCCGTAGGTTGGGGACACACGAACTGCCACAAATTTTGGGTCCATCTGAAACGCACGAATTGCCACAGTCATTAGAGGGGATTAGAAAGGGTCAACTCGCAAGATAAGAAACCCACGAACTGCCACAAGGGTTCGGTCAGGTAGCCGGTACAAGTCAGGGAAAAACGGGAATTATACTGCGGTTATCCCTCGATATTCCTCTCTACTTGTCTTCTTTTCTGGTATTTTCGAAGGCATTAAACAGTCTGTTACATACCTAACATTACATTCCACTAATCTATTCAGAAGTCCCAAACAACCTGCTCATTCACGGGATAGTTTCTGGGATTGTTTATCTTTTTTGAGATGCGAGCGCTAGCGAGCATCCAGATCGCTTGACAATGCGAGCGGCGGAATGGGAACTAAACTTCTTGTACACCCACCGTCTTGTCTGACTGAACCCTTGTGGCAGTTCGTGGTTTTATTATCTTGCGAATTGACCCTCCCTAATCCCCTCTAATGGTTGTGGCAGTTCGTGCATTTCATATTTGGTCTAAACGTTGTGGCAGTTCGAGTGCAGCCCCGTAGGTTAGTACCTAATCCCGTACTCGTTACTAGGTACCTACCTAAACCGTTGTGTAATAATTTACCTGTATAGGTTCCCCTTCTACGGAGATAGAATAATGAACCGTTGTGTAATAATTTGCCCATCAATAATACTTCAACGGTTGTTCAAGTTGCAAAAGTAGGTACCTATCAACAAAATCCAGCCCCTTCTTAGTAGATGAGCCGTTGTATAATAATTTACTGTTGTGTAATAATTTACCGTTGTGTAATAATTTGCCGTTGTGTAATAATTTGCCATTGTGTAATAATTTACCCATCAATAATACTTCAACTGTTGTACAAGTTGCAAAAGTACCTATCAACAAAATCCAACCCTTCTGCGTAGATGAGCCGTTGTGTAATAATTTACCGTTGTGTAATAATTTACCGTAGTGTAATAATTTACCGTTGTGTAATAATTTACCGTTGTGTAATAATTTGCCGGTGTGTAATAATTTGCCATTGGGTAATAATTTACCCATCAATAATACTTCAACGATTGTTGAAGTTTCACAAGTAGGTACCTACCAACAAAATCCAATAGTCCATCACTTGTCAAATGAAATAATATCGCAGAACAACCAACTCGACTTCATACAGCCATCCTTGATTATAATAAGATGCTCCTTAGTTATGATATCCGGGCCGGATTTATACCGTTTGATTCACGATCGTGTTGACGAAGCTTTTTGGTGCTCACGAACGGCTGGACGTACGATGCTCCGGGTGGTCTCAAAAAATTGTTTAGCTCAAGACAAATTTAATAACGTGAAAAAAAACTATACCCTTCTAGCGGAAGTTTTCGAGCTACGGCGTTCTGAAAATTTCAACCCCTATTTTGAACCCCTTAGAGATGACTGACAGTAACGTCGAGCTTCGAGGACCAACTAGACCCCGAACGGAACCTATAACCCAAATTTCATAAATTTTTTTTTCATGGTAACTAAGAAAATTGGCCAGTACGGAGTACGGCGTACGGCGGACAGACAGAAATATTTTTATTGCAGTTTTGGATTCTACATACCTTGAAACGTAAACCATCAAATTTTGAGGGGGGGTAAGAATTTTTATTTCATGCTCGATTCCAATGGTTCATTATTGAAAATAATAAACCGATATAAATGTACCTACTTATTCAGGACAGTGTTGTGAAGATCCATCTGGGACTCCTTTGGAATCAGAGAAAGACGGGATATTTAGCAAAGGGCTGGGATTTGGCGGAGGGATGTGGCTGACCTTTGTGCCACCGCTCCCTCTCAACCGCCCCGTACCATTGCTTCCCTCACAGCAGTTGAGCAACTTTCAGATTTAGTTCATACATTTTGTTTTAATCTGACACCCACTTCATTCAACATTGCACATCTATTTTACATTAAGGGAAAAAAACAGTTTTCGTCAGAATTTTCCGTTTTTCCACACCCCTTCCTTCCTTTTTCCTCGCAATGTATTCATAGTAAATAACAAGTGAATAGAGGTTTTAGTTGCAAATTAAATTTCCTTCAATTTTTTTCAAGCTCCTGTTACCATAAGGTCTCGCCGTTCTAGATAATATGTTCGTCGTTTTATAACGTCCTTCAACCAGGTTACTTTAGAGTTATTTGAAAATGATCTCTTGGCCTATTAAAGCTTACATACTTGTAAATAAAAATGGTATTTTCAATGTAAGTCATCCGAGATACATATTGTTGAGCGATATAATAGTGAAAGTTATTCTAGATCAGTAAAATTTGAAAATGGCAAAAAATACTTCTGTCCCTCCGCTGTTCATCGTCCGTCGCACACCGAATTTTGCTTCTGGTTTACTATATAGTACATAGTGAACCTTTGAAACTGAGCATGGACTCCCCCCCCCCCCCCCCCAAAACAATTTGATGGTTTTCTTTTCAAGCTACGTAGAAACAAAAAAACCCGCAAATAATGAAGTTCTGAAGGAACATTGTTGATGTAGAGTGAAATAGATGCCCCTTCTGCGTAGATCACTGTTTTCTGTAGTCAATACCTATAATGAACCGTTGTGTAATAACTTGCCCATGAATAACATTTCAACAAAATCCAGCCCCTTCTTGGTAGATGAACCGTTGTGTAATAATTTGCCGTTGTGTAATAATTGACCGTTGTGTAATAATTTACCATTATGTAATAATTTACCATTATGTAATAATTTACCCCCGAACGGAACCTATAACCCAAATTTCATCAATTTTGTTTCATGGTAACTAAGAAAATTGGCCAGTACGGCGTACGGCGTACGGCGGACAGACAGAAATATTTTTATTACATTTTCGGATTCTACATACCTTGAAACGTAAACCATCAAATTTTGAGAGGGAGTTAGAATTTTTTTTTTCATGCTCGATTCCAATGGCTCATTATTGAAAATAATAAACCAAAAATTTCTGTCTGTCCGCCGTACGCCGGTCTGGCCGCTTTTCCTAGTTAAATTCGGGTTATAGGTTCCGTTCGGGGTCTAGTTGGTCCTCGAAACTCGACGTTACTGTCAGTCATTTCTAAGGGGTTAAAAATAGGGGTAGAAATTGTCAAAACGCCGTAGCTCGAAAACTTTCGATAGAAGGGTATGGTTTTTTTACGGTATTAAATTTGTCTTGAGCTAAACAATTTTTTGAGACCACCCGGAGCATTGTACGTCCAGCCGTTCGTGTGCACCAAAAAGCTTCGTCAACACGATCGTGAATCAAACGGTATAAATCCGGCCGGGACATCATCACTGGGGAGCACCTGATTATAACCAAGGATGGCTGTATGAAGTCGAGTTGGTTGTTCTGCGTTATTATTTCATTTGATAAGTGATGGACTATTGGATTTTGTTGGTAGGTGCTTCGGAAACTTGAACAAACTTTGAAGTATATTGATGGGTAATTATTACACAATGGTAAATTATTACACAACGGCAAATTATTACACAACGGTAAATTATTACATAACGGTAAATTATTACGCAGCGTTAAATTATTACACAATGGTAAATTATTACGCAACGGTTCATCTACCAAGAAGGGACTGGATTTTGTTGATCGGTACTTTTGCAACTTGACCAACCGTTGAAGTATTATGGATGGGCAAGTTATTACACAACGATTCAATATACTTGACCTCGAGGGTAGGTACTGACCACAGAAAACAGTGATCCACGGATAAGGGGCACCTATTTCACTCCACATCAACAATTTTCCATCAGAACTTCATTATTTGCGTTTCTTTTTGCCATTTTAGTTACTGTTTGTCATCGACAGAATTAATTTAGCAATATTTAACTCGTGATTTAGGTTAGTACCTAGTAACGAATACGGGGTAAGGTACTAACCTACGGAGGGTCTGCGATCTACATAATATGTGTGGAATAGTACATATTATATAGACGGGTTATCTATTCAGAGAGCTGTGATCAGTAACAGAAGGGTATTCTGTACAAAATAATAAAAGCGTTGTGCAGGTATATACAGCGTTTTTATTTTATTTTATTTATTTATTTTTTTTTTTTTTTTCAAAACATATCTCTGGATTTAGCCACGCTGGGCATATCCTGGGGGGATCTATTAATAAGACACTGGTCCGGTAAGCACATGCAAGGTTTTCAAAGCTTGTACTGCTACCCGATCGAGACGAGAACCGGGGAAGCCGCGAACTTTTATCCCAAATGATGGGGCGATATGAAGATGGGACGCTCCAGCTCGCTCGTACACGCCCGGCACCCATTGGCCGATAATGCCATCGGAAGTCCAGAACACCCTATCTACCGATCGAAGACTCTCATTAAAAAAATGTAATTTTTATAAAGGAACGTTCGAGATAGGCGCAACGAGATGTTCATAAATGCCGTCTATAAATTAATTCTGTGTTAGGAAATCGTCTCTTTCCGGTTTCAAATAGAGAAAAACAAGTAGTTACCTGGAATCAGCAAGAAGCAGAAATTTTCCATCGGGGGCTGAGCCCCTCACGACAAATCCTTCGAGCGTTTTCGTATTCTCCCTCTCACGAGTCTTAAGCCTTTTCTGCCTGATTCCCGATTTCCTGTGTTGTAAAGTAGCCAAATCGGCTCCTCCTTCCTTGAAAACAGATACAGAGTGGATTCGCTTGAGTGGCCTGTCTTAAAACCTAAGCAGATTACCGAAGTATTTGGAAGCAAAGCTTTGAGACGGCCCCTTAATATGTATTTAGGGAGGAAATCCCCCCGGATTTCCAGAGCTGGATGCGAGAACTCCCTTTTTTTCTTGAGCGCGTCCTGTTCATAAGTTTCAGAACATATTATCTACCTACCTGCTGATCAGTTCACAGTAAGGAATATCTCGTGTGACCTGGAAGCAGGGTTGTAGACCAGAAATTAATCATGATAATATCAAAATCATCTAATAACAAAAACAAAGGCTAACTACTCAGATTTAATTATTTAATCTATGTTCAGTTCATATTACAAATATATTTGTATAGAAGTTCCTTACCTATACGTATGCCAGGTAGATGATGATGGTTACACTTGATTGACCGTAACCATATCTACACAAAACGCTGCAAATTATTACACAATGGTTTATTATTTACCAGTATAGATGCTCCTTCTGCGTAGATCACTGTTTCGATCTGTCTCTGGGTGGTCATCATGTTCTGCGTAGTGCAATCAGATCACTGTAGTATGTAGACCGCTGTTCTGCGTAGATCTGCCTCTGGGTAATTATGAACATCAGGAGCAATAAACTACCTATGAAAAAATCGAGATGTCCAATAATTGCTATTCCCGTCACTTTTAACAAACATGCACTTAGAACATTGAGACGAGACCTTATGGCGTTTTATGATTTGTATGTTAGTTGCAGGTTTTTGACAATGTTCTGTACACCTAGTACATTATGGAGCTTGTAATGTTTGTTCATGCTCGTAATTACTGACCTCTTTAAAAAATGTCCAATCAATCTCAAAACATTCCTACCTACTTATAAATTTGTTCTTGTATATATTCAAGTGATGGCCTTTATCCAGATGAGAGATCTCGTTCTAGTTTACGGTGGTTTTGATTTCTGCCGAGAATACACGAATGAGAGATTTCGGAGGATGAAATGTTATTATTTGGAACTGTACCGTGAGAAAACTGTTTTATTCCACGGCGTTACACGATCTCTCAGGCAATGGCTCGTTGTTTTCAGCTCATGCTCTATTTCTAGTAGGTGTTTGTCACTCGGCGAAGGTCTGCCCTGAGGGCAGAGCCGTTCTGCTGTTCTCACACAAATCCCCTACCCTTCGAGAGACCGCCGGAATTCCTTTTCGTCCTTCCCATGAGAAAACAGTCGCTTTTGTGTATACAGTGAGGAAACTAGACGTGAGCCTTGTTTAAGCTATGTGGATACCAATTTTAGTAAGTCTTTTGATGTAGAGCCCCTACAACGTAATAGGTAAGATGACCCCGAATTCCATTCTTCGAAGAGTTTCCTTGGAACTAGGAACAGAGATTCACCTTCCATGTGTGGCAATTTTATTGGAGTAGAAAGTAAGGTATGGAATAATAAGGAGTTTCGATAAATAGTTTTCTCCAATTATTATTAATTCAAAATCACACAACAAATCACACGACAAAAATGTTCCTGCTCTTTTCCGGCAAATTGCACAGCAAATTTTATGGCAAGATCGTAGAATGCTCGGGATGATCTCAAAAATTCAGAAAAAAATCGAACTATTTAAAAATGCGAGAAAACCCATAGGTACCTCAAACAATTTTTCAAAGTAGGGATACTATGGACATTTGAACCACCCATTTTTCACCCCTTAGAGTTAAATGACAGTAACGCCGAGCTTCGAGATCCAACTAGAGCCCAAACGGGACCTAAAACCAAATGTCGTGAATTTTGGTTCACGGGAACTAAGGAAAAAGCCGCGGACGGCGTACCTATGGTGGACGGACGGAAATTATTTTATTCGATATTCTTATTCTACATCCCTTGAAACGTAAATTTTGAGTGGGCGGGAGGGAGGGGAGGGGTTAAAAATTGTTTTTTCATGGTCGATTACAAAGCTTTATTGTTGAAAATAATAAACCAAAAGTCAAATATCTGTGGAGGTGCGGATTGTTCTTCGTTTGGCCCCACATAACATTCAATTAAATTAATAATCGGTGAGTAAACCCTTTTGGAAGATTTTTTTTTTTTCTTTTTTTCAGAGAACCTACAATACAACTTGAACAGTGATGTCTCGTTTTTCTCCGAGCCCAAACAGAAACCTATTCCAATAAGTTTCATCCTCGCCTCGGGGCTTTCCAGAAAATGCCTTACAGCGAGCCCGTTAAAAAATAACACGATTCTTTTGGATTTCATGAAGGCAAACTCTTGGACAAACATTTAACTTCCCTTCTTCCATGAGCGACGGACCTCGAGGGGAAAAATCTCGTCATGCGCGAAATCATTAGTTATATTATTTCAAAAGAAATAACGAAAACAGGAAAAGTCCCTGTGTTTTTAGAGAGAGGGAGACGGTAGATGGTTGATGCTTGAGCAGGACTGAGACAGAGGACTGGGGAAATTGGAAAGGAGAGCCTGAGGCTAAACCTCTACCACTCTTTTTCTTCTTTCACTTTTTTTTCATTTCCCGACAGGAACATTATTTTTGAGAGATAACTAACTGAGGGCAACCTAGTTTTTGCCGTGATTCTGGAGACAAAATCAATTTGAGCGAATAAATGACAAGATACTTAATTTGCATGTTCTGCCAAAACGTTGATTCTCAGTTTCTACATGACGTGAATCCAATAAATTTATCAGTTTAAGGGAAGGGCTACAATTTTGTTATTCTAGTTCGATTCCAAAAGTTCATTAGGTAAAAAAAATAATAAACCTAAGCATTATGTAGTTGACACCTCTCGTCGATATAGTTTGGAATATAACGTAATACCTCCATCTGGTCGTTGACTTGAGCCTCCATAAGAATGAGCACATAACGTACACACAACAAGTAAGAGGCAGCTATTTCAAAATGAGAGCTAAAGTACAGCATGATGGATGGTAGTAATCTTATTTGTATTTGACAATTATTTTACTTTTTTTTTGGTTTCACGACCGTATTATTATTACAACAAACAAAAACGTTGTAAATTATCGCACATCGGTTTATAATTTTCCTGTGAAATATAAAGCTGATAGATAGGGGTTTTTCCCTTCTCCGTAGATCACTGAATTCCTATTACTATAATAAGACCCTGGCTAGTTTGAGTCTCGTCTCTGATATCGGTCGGACGATGGTCGGCTTTGCTGTGGATACCTACCTGCCGGAACACGCACACACGCACGCACGCACACACACACACACACACACTCAGACACAACAAAACCCCATTAGATTTGGCATATAGGCTACATAAGTACATAAATACGAATTTTTCCACCGCCACCATCTCTACACTCGACGTTCAGTCCACAAACCCCGGCCCCCCAATCCGCTACGCGCTACCTCACAGCGTCACAGCCCGAGATAAAAATAATCATTGCTAGGGATCACCTGATTATATTGACGGAGTATGAAGTCGAGTTGGTTGTTCTGTGATATTATTTCATTTGAAGAATGATGGCTCTTTTGGAGTTTGTTGATAGGTAGTGAAACTTGAACAAACGCAGAAGTATTATCGATGGGTAAATTATTACACAATGGTAAATTATTATGCAACGGTAAATTATTACACAACGGCTCATTATACCATCTATGTAGAAGGGGCTGGAGTTTGTTGGTAGATAGGTACTTTTGCAACTTTTTTCACTCCAACAATTTCACTCCAGAACTTCATTATTTGCGTTTTTTTTGCCATTTTAGGTACTGTTTGTCATCGACAGAATTATTTTAGCAACATTTAACTCGTGATTTAGGTAGGCACCTACTAACGAGTACGGGGTTAGGTACTAACCTACGGAGGGTCTGCGATCTAAATAATATGTATATGATAGTACATAATATATAAAGGGTTATCTATACGGAGAGCTGTGATCTGTAACAGAAGGGTATTCTGTACAAAATAATAAACCGTAGTGCAGGGATTTGCAGCATTTTTCCTGCTAACTTTATTCAAGTTAAGACTGCATACTGACTCCTTTAAATTTTTCAGTAGCTTTCCATAGGTGCTATTGAAATGTGGTGATAGCATGTGCAATTAAAAATTATGAATACTGTGATAGTGTCTACCTAGCAAAAAATTCCGAACAACTTTTTGAAGAAAAAAATATTATTTTGACGCAATGTAACAAAAATACAGTATTTTTCTTACCATTAATATTTTCCCCTTTTGTTCATCCCGTGGTGTTGGAACCAATTTCATTTCCCGACACTACATACCTATATTGCAAAATACTGAAGGCTAACGAACTCATAATAACTCTTGCGGGGACGGATTTTTCTGCGCGAGAAAGAATTTTTTAGCGCTCTATATAAAGGCGTTATTATTCGAAAGGACATGAGTACATAAATACCTGAATAAATATATAATTATAATAGACGGTATTATTATTGTTAAACGTATTTCATGTAGAATAAAATATAGATTAGGTACATTATAAAATACGATAAAACCATTGATTGGTAAATTATTACACAAAGGTAAATGATTACATAACGGCTCATTATACCATCTACGTAGAAGGGGCTGGAGGTTGTTGGTAGTTAGGTACAATAAAATATAGATTAGGTACATATAAAATACGATAAAACCAAAACTCTAGAATTTCATTCTCTGGCGCACAAAAAATGAATTTGAAGAGTATCCATTAACCATCCAGAGCTGCGAGCGAGACAATAATGAAGCTGCAAAACGCAAATAATGAAGTTCTGAAGTGAAATTGTTGGTGGAGTGAAAAAAGTTGCAAACATACCTAACTACCAACAAACTCCAGCCCCTTCTACGTAGATGGTATAATGAGCCGTTGTGTAATAATTTACCGTTGTGTAATAATTTACCACTGTGTAATAATTTACCCATCAATCCCCCCCCCCCCCCCCCATCTGCGTTTATTCAAGTTCCACTACCTATCAACAAACTCCAAGAGAGCCATCATTCTTCAAATGAAATAATATCACAGAACAACCAACTCGACTTCATACTCCGTCAATATAATCAGGTGATCCCTAGCAATGATTTTATCTCGGGCTGTGACGCTGTGTGGTAGCGGAGTGGGGGGCCGGGGTTTGTGGACTGAACGTCGAGTCATCTATCCCAGACCAACTCCCCACCCAGCCATGCGCATGCGGTATAACATCGAGCTTAGATAATATCATTACTACGGAACAGCTGATTATAATCACGCATGGTTAGTTTTATAATATAATCGAGTTGGTTGTTCCAAGACGATTAAATTATTTTGGATAAAGATGGTTATTTTGTATTTTGTTGATAGGTACTTGTAACTTGAACAAATTTGACTCGGTTTCTATCGGTCCATCTGTGTCCGCAAATCCTTGCCCCTCAAGGCCCAGAATGTACAAAACGATTTTATCATCGGCAGGGCCATTGCAGTTGAACAATGATTTTCCTTAAAATCAAAACAGTAATCTATGCAGAAGGGGTATCAGTACAGGAAAAAATAAAACTTTGTATAATAATTTGCAGCGTTTTGAAATTCTGAAGGTCGCTGAACCAAAGTAGGACCGTCGACATTTTTCTAAATTTTCACTTAATTTGGATGAATAACAAACTTGTAACTGTCGAAGACATCCAAAATAACCATCCTCCTTCAAATGAAATAATATCGCGAACATCCAACTCTATTTCATAAAGCCATCCGTGATTATAATCAGATGTTTCCCAGCAACAGCGTCATCTGGGCTGGATGTATACCGTATCATTCACCCTCATGTTAACGAAGCTTTTCGGTTAACTGTGAACTCACGGCTAAGCTTACAATGCTCCGGGTAGTCTCAAAAAATTAAAATAAAAGTTGTTTATTTGATAGGAGGAGGGGACTAACCATAAAATGTTTGAAAAAAATCTCACCCAAAACGCGGATTTTATTTTATATTTTACTGCCCTGAAGTTGCATGCATATTCACAATCGAAACCATTAATAACCTACTAATTATACTGGGGCGTGTAGATCAAATTTCATCAGAAATAGGCGAAAAAACCATTTTTGGCAACATTGCCCGGTTGGTACGACTAGTAGATAAGTGAAATTTCTGACTCACGATCGTTTTGTTATGTGGATTAATTTATACAATATTATCGAATATCTCGAATTTTCACCCATTTCAAATGGGCAATGTTTCAAAATTTCACGAAATTTTCTGATCAAATTTCAAAATTTCAAAGGAAGTCCCTCCTACCATAACATCAGTTGAATAGATCCCCGTTGAAAGAATTTCAAAATTACCAGATTTCAGGCGTAACAAACGGGCAAATTTTCGATTGTGAATATACAACTTTAGGGCAGTTATATTGGTTTATTATTTTCAATAATGAACCTCTAGAATCGAGCATGAAAAAAAATAGTAATAATAATCCCCCCCCCCCCCCTCCGCACCCATCGTAATTTGATGGTTTCCGTTTCAAGGTATGTAGAATCAGGAAATTCAATTAAAAAAATTCTCTCCGTACGCCGTACGCCGTATGCCGTACTTAGCAATTTTCTTAATAGTTACCATGAACCTAAATTAATGAAATTTGGTTTGTAGGTCCCGTTCGGGGTCTAGTTGGTCTTCGAATTTCGGCGTTACTGCCAGCCCTCTCTAAGGGGTGAAAAATAAGGGGAACGCCGCACCTCGGGAACTTGCAATAGAAGGGTGTGGGGGTTACCCACAGTATCAATTCAAATGTGCGCGACCCAAGTTATTATAACACGTCACCATGTACCTGTATAATTAACAGTTGTAATACCAAATTACACTGATTCGTACACGAACCAACGACTAATTTGCTTGAACAAAACTACTCTAAGCCGAAACGCCACTCATAGGACCAAAGCCCTGTAATTGGTGACCCACCGACGTGATACGCGACCTTCTGATCAGGTGACGCGATCATGGCGGAAGGCGAATCTCCCGTGCTGAGATCAGCACTGCAACAGCTCCAAACCACAGCAGCGGTTTCCTAGACGATCGGACTCGGGCCTTGGAAGAAATAGAAAAAACAGAAGAAATACAGAAGAAATGAATTAAAAAAGAAGAAATAGAAGAAAGAAGAAAAATAGAAAAAAACACAGAAAAATTGAAGAAATACAGACGCTCAAGTTCCCAAGAAACGGTCGGGCCGACAAGTAAAGTTCCCGAGCCGGTTTCCCCGAAGCGAGGAACTCCTTGCTGGAGGGGGAATAGCTGAGGGGGTTAACCATAGTATCAATTCAAATGTGCGTATTATAACACGTCACCATGTACCTATATAATTAACAGTTGTAATACAAAATCATTGATTGGTACACGAACCACCAACTAATTCGCTTGAACAAAACTTCTCTAAACCGAAACACAACTCATAGGACAAACGCTCTCTAAAGGGTATGGTTTTAGCGAATTTTCAAAGAAAATGAAGCTATTGCAATGGCTTCGAAATTTAAATAATATAAATTTTTGGAAATTTTCTTCATAGAAATCCGTTTCAGACCATTCTAAAACGATTCCTGAAATTTAACACTTTTTTATATGTATATATATATATATATATATATATATATATATGTGTCACTCCAGACGATAACTCTCGATAGAATTGAGATAAACAGCTCAAATTTGCACAAAAAATCTATCTTGGCAATCGAAAGGCTAAGTTCGAAGATGGGCGAAATTGGCCTACTCTAAGGAGGGTTTTGGCGCATTTAAAGTGCGCAAAAATTACCCAAAAATCCCCAAAATGTTATTTTCCAACAAGTGACCCCTCATTTTAAAGGTTTTTGCACGCTGAACACGATGGTGGAATCGGATTTTAGATATCTTGATCCGTTCTCAAATTAGAGCATTTAAAGTGCGCAAAAATTACCCAAAAATCCCCAAAATGTTATTTTCTAACAAGTGACCCCTCATTTTAAAGGTTTTTGTACGCTGAACACGATAGTGAAATCAGAATTGCGATATCTCATTCCGTTCTCAAACTGGAGCACTTTGAAGATTAAGGAACGTGGTTATTTCTTCGAAAATTCGCTCTTATAGCCATGCTGCATGACTGTGGTTTTTTTTTACGTTATTAAATTTGTTCCGGAGCATTGTACGACCAGCCGTTCGTTTGCTCCGAAAAGCTTCGTCAACATGATCGTGAATCAAACGGTATAAATCCGGCCAACATAATTATCATTGCTACGAAGCACCTGATTATAATCACGGATGGCTGCATGAAGTCGAGTTGTTTGTTCTGTGATATTCCATTTGAAAACGGAAACGTACAGGACGTACGTACGGGATTTTGTACAGAATACCCTTCTGTTACAGATCACAGCTCTCTGTATAGATCGTCTATATAATATAATATGTTCTCATATTAATGTTAATGTTCTCATTTCAAATAAAATCTGCACACTTTCTGTCTACAGTATATTGACGTTTTATGAAACACCAATCTACTACAACATGGTTATAATTAGTGTCAATGGCACAGTGCGAAATAATTACTAAATCAAATGAACTTACCTTGTGAAGTTCGATTGTAATTATGATAGTGTCCAGCCCTCATATCACAGAATACATGGTAGGTTCGTCGGGGACGAGCTAGCCGCGTTAATTTTAAAGATAAGAGTCTCTAAAATTTAATTGGTTGTTTTGAAAAAACAAAATCGGGGGTGCGCTGGTGGCATGACTACCAGCTGGCGTCTGTCAGCCGAACTTGATAAGGCTTCAGTTTCTTTAAAGATCATTGTTATGGGCATCCTAAATCGTAGTTTATCGCATGGGGTTGGGATGGGTGGGAGTGTGATATGAGGGCTGGACACTATCATAATTACAATCGAACTTCACAAGGTAAGTTCATTTGATTTAGTAATTATGACACGTGTCCAGCCCTCATATCACAGAATACATGGTAGCTGTTTAAAGATCACCGATAAACACGATTTACAATCCTAATTGCCGAGGAAGAAAAATTGTCAACAAATATGCCAATACATGCCAATGCCTAGCATCATGACACAAGTTACCAAGTCACCCTGGTGATACAATTTATGTAATAGCGTTTGTCGACTTTGAACGAACATAAATATATGTATTTGAAAGAAGAATACTGTAGAAAGCAGCATACATAAATGTATGTTGACAAAAAATACAAAAGTAGCACGTCGTTCAAGTTCACCAAAATACAAAAAAAAAAGAAAAGCCAGACATGATTCGGATAGGGAAATGTTACTCCTCCATAATGGCATCCATGAGACAGGCTGATGTATCCGTAAGTGGTCTGTCATAGTACTTGGAGAACGTAGCGGTGGATGCACTCCAACCGGCTGTTTTCAATATGAGGTCCGTGGATATGCCCTTCCGCTTTGCTGCAGAAGTAGTAGCATGCCGGACAGAATGGGGCTTGAATACCGAGCAATCGACTCCTGCGACAAGCAGGATGTCTTTCACCCAACGGCTAAGCGTTGCTTTAGATGCTGCCTTGTAAGGCTTACTGTGGGTGATGAAAAGGGCATCGCAATCTTGTGGACGAAGTTCACTTGTAACAGAGAGGTACTTCCGAATTAAAGTAGGGATACATAAATTCTGATCCCCGGTAATAAATTTGAATTTCAGAAGAGGTTGGGGTACATTCGGCTTGGAGGTTTTTACATGGTCGGGAATAAATATTTGAGCCTCCGACTCTGAGAAACGAATATTTGAGCATTTGACAAGATGGAGGGTTTGAATTCTCTGACCTGAGGCCAAAGCCATTAAGATGGTCAGTTTTTTGGATAGAAATTTGAGGTCGTCGGTGGAGACCCCCGAAAAATAATCTATAACTTTTTTAGGGTCCCAAGTAACCTCGTATCTAGGCTTGGATGGCCTCGTTTTGAAGATTGCTCTGAGGAATCGTTTTATGTCCTTATTTTCACCCAGATCGTGCATCGAAATAAGTGAAATCGCCGCTCTGTGAGAATTGAAAGTGCTGTATGAGTGACTAGACGTCTCAAATATATTTTGGAAAAAACTTATCACTTCCCGTGGTCCTGAACTAAAAGGACAAACGTCATTTGTTGAGCAATGCTCCCACCACAGTTTTAGGGATGAATTATATTGACTAATTGTTGCCAAGGAAAGTGACTTCAACATGGTGCTTGTAGCCACTTCTGGAATCCCCCTTCGGATAAACGACTCGCGGATAACCTCCCCGCCACCAGGATAAGATCCGCTGCGAGAGGATGGGACGTTTGGCTCCTGTAAGGAGAACATAGCAAGTTAGTAGCTGGACCAAAGTATAATGGTTCCTCTATAAGTAAGTTCTTGAAGAGTGGGTACCACGGTTGACCTTTCCAGAAAGGCACAACGACCACGCCCGAGGCTCCGTCGTTCACAACTTTCTGTAGAACTCGAAGGATCATTGAAAATGGAGGAAACGCATAAAATTTGAAACGTTGCCAGTTCATCGTAAAAGCATCTACTCCACATGCACCTAAGTCTCTATACCATGAAACGAAAAGAGGGCATTTTCTGTTGTAGCTTGAAGCAAATAGATCTATTTCAGGAGCACCAAATTTTTCAACTATTATTTGATAATACTCATCGGCCAATTCCCATTCAGTTTCAGGTGGTAGTATCCGTGAGGCGTCATCAGCCTCCTTGTTGTCGAAAGTATTTATGTATGACGCATATATCCACACATTTCGTTGCTCACACCATTGCCATATCAGCCTAGTGGCTGAATTCAGATGTGGGTGTTGAACACTACCCATTTTGTTTACACATGCAACAGCCGTGGTATTATCAGATCGTATTAGGATATTGCATTCCGTCAAATTCATGGCTAAAGTTTTCAAACCTAGATAAATCGCATAGATTTCTAGAAAATTTATGTGTCGGAGCCGAAACGAATTGTCCCACCACCCATGGGCTCGTTGTTGAGTTTGCACACAGTAAATACCCCAACCTGATAGAGATGAATCGGTTCGGAATTCAAGTACAAAAGAGTCGGATTTTAAGGGGCTGGCAGCTGTCGGGATATTTTTGACCCACCAATTTAAATCGACGTGGACATCATTCGGTATTTCCATAATTGCATTATAATGTCCCCTATTCTTTGAGAGTTCAATACATTTCACACGCTCTAAGTATTTCGTGTAAAGCCAGCCGTATTTAACTGCGGGACATGCTGCGGTCAGCAGGCCTAAAACTTGTGCCAAAAATCTAATCCTGCAATGTGTTTTTGACTGAAGCACTTGTAAAATGGACAACATTTTCTGTATTTTTTCCCGGGGCAAACTTAGAGTCATGCGCTCGGTATCAAAGATGAAACCTAAGAACTTGAAGTGTTTTGAGGGGTTAACTACACTTTTTTCCCAATTTATAACAAATCCTAACTTTTCAAATAACTCTATGCCTTTCCTAACGCTATTGCAACAATCTTCGTATGAAGAACCTAAAAATAAACAATCGTCGAGATAGTATATCATATTGACACCTTGCGATCTTAGCGTTTGTACCAGCGGCTTCATAATTTTGGTGAAGCAATAGGGCCCGGAAGCTAATCCATTAGGTAAACACTGAAACTCATATAGCTGCTGATTGAAATTGAAGCGGAGGAACCTCCTATCCTCTGCCCTTATGCTTACCTAAAAATATGCATTTTTCAAATCCAAAGTACACGCATAAAATTTTCTTTGAACCAGGCGAGAAGCAGTGCGGACATCCTCCATTTTGAAATGAGGTGCTTCAATAAATGTATTGAATTCTTTCAAGTTTAAAATAAATCTTTTACCCCCTCCCGCCTTATCTGCAAGGAATATGGGTGAAACGAACTGTCCCGGCAAGGGGTCACATTTCTTTATGGCTCCAATATCAAGTAAATCCATAATTTCCTGGTCCATTACCAACTTTTCCGACAAAGAAAAGTTTGAGACTGGCATGGACGTCTGTATAGGATCTGCGACTATGGGGAGAGGGTAGCCCCGAACCCACTCAAGAATTACAGGGTTAGTAGTCACCGTGACCCACTCTTCGAAAAACTGAGATAATCTTCCAGCATATTTCGTACAAACCTTTTCATTTAATGTCGTCTGTATGATAACCTGCCCCTCCTCGGTGTATCGCTCGAGTTGATGTTCTTCCCCCGGGTCTGCCCTTTTTGTGACGCCGCCTCCCGGGGTTGACGGGCCGGGCGATAGTAGTTTAACGGCGCCGATTTGAGTGGGTATGAGCTCCCCCCAGCCTTCTTGTGATTATGGAATACCTTCGAGGCTACAGGCCTCGTAGGTTGAGAAGAGCCACCAGTACTAGTACTGGGATGGCTTAAAACCGGTGTTTTTATCTCCTTCGCCAGATTTTCTACCGTTTTCGCCGCTTTCAGATCATCGGTCAGCGTAGCACTGAATAAAAACTCCGAAGGAGGAGTCTTATCCACAAGCTCTCGTATGGATTGTTTCAACTTAGGAGAAATCTGATTCCTACGGACCACACTTAAACGATGAAATGCATATGACAACATGCGTGATGAATCAAACAAAGGTATCAAAAGTTTTTGTTTATCTGGAATCGGTAATTCTGCTTCTTCTAATACGTAATTGAGGGCTTTCCCCAAAGCACAAAGACCTTTTCCGATTATATTTTGAGTTTGAGAGGAAGAAAAATCCTTGTTGATCTCCGGTTTAGTAAGTATTTTTTGAATTTCTGGGTTTAGTTTAGGTGGTTTGAGGTTTGTTAAATTTGTGGGAGTTTCGTATGTATCGAGTAAAGGGTCCAAAACGTCCTTTTTTAAACCATTTTGTAAAATGAATTTCCAACGAGGTACGATTTCCTTGTGTAGTATAAAAGTATTAGCCGGCTCCGATTCATCCGGGTTTACACCTAAAATATTGAGAATTTCATGTGGCAAAATATCACTAAGTCCCTCGGGTTGGTCGGTCTCATTATTACCATCAATAGGCATATCGTGATCGTTGTCTGCCGGAAGGTATACGTCATTGTGTATTAGAAGGACATCTTGGTCAGTCATAGAATCAGCTGGGGGGAGATGCGCTCGCCTCAGGTCTGCATGACCTTCGTTAGCGTCCGCTTGCTGTGCGGAGCGTTCGGGTTCGGTGTCGACGGCTCGCGAAGCCTGCCGGCAACCGAAACCCAGGCCCGATTCAGTTCTCTGGTCCAGATTCGATACACTCGAATCCAGCTTGCCATGGAGAACAGAAATATTCCGCGGCACAACCGATACACTCGGATACCGTGGAATGTCCGAAAGAGATCGCGAATGTGAGCGACTCCGAGCAGTAGGAGATGGACGAGCGCCCGACCGCTTTGACGTCCTGCACGGACTACCAAAACGTCTGCGCTTTTGCGATCGAAGTTTCCTTTCGAGTTTCTCTATTTTTCGCAAAATTTTACGACGGGAGTTCCGGTGAGTGTCCCTCGAACTATCAGAACTGCCCGAGTTGGACCGGCGTCTTTGTCGGCCGGTCATCGTTGGCCCTTAACCTGAAAAGATGAGACCAACCTGAACCGAGGTTAGGGAACCAAAAAACTAGAAAATAAATGGTGACTTACCCCGTTTTCAGGAGTATCCAGAGGATTCCCTTACCTTCGGTGTAAACAAGTCACTCACACTGACCGAATTGGACGAGTGAATTGAAAAAATGCACAAACTTTCGCAAAAAAAATTGAATTTTTACGGAGCACTCAGTCGCGGCAGCGCGTTCGACGAAAAACTGAAGCCTTATCAAGTTCGGCTGACAGACGCCAGCTGGTAGTCATGCCACCAGCGCACCCCCCGATTTTGTTTTTTCAAAACAACCAATTAAATTTTAGAGACTCTTATCTTTAAAATTAACGCGGCTAGCTCGTCCCCGACGAACCTACCATGTATTCTGTGATATGAGGGCTGGACACGTGTCATAATTGCTTTACTTTAAAATGAATGTAAATATGTTATTTTTAGCAACAAGTAACAAACCTCAAAGCTCATTTTATCCAGCGTATATTTCGGGCCAATATTGGTGGGAGTTGGGGGCTAATGCCCTTCAGCGCCTCTCTGGACCCGCTACTGTAATGTTGAGTACAGAATGTGTTAAGTACAGACGAAAAATGTAGAGTCCACTGAAATCCACTGCTCTACGACTTCACCTAGAATGAAGTAAAAATTCATTATCACATCAGTGTGACAGTTTCCAACTAACCTCCGAAAAAAGTTTAAGGAAAACTTTTGTCCGCACGCCCTGATAATACAATCAGATATTGATGAGTTTCGTAGGGGGCTAAACAAGGAATTCTTTCATTTATTCACTGTTTCATTATTTTTCTCAAGACCCCTATTCCCCTACTTTTTTATATTTCAAGGGTATAGTGATGGGGTGGTTGGGGGAGGGAGGGGTCAGGTATGGACCAAACTTTTGACATATATGCATTTGCTTCGTGTGCCCTCGTGGTTTTTCTGCAAATTTGATGCTTCCTCAACCTATTACAGCTCACAGGACACATTCAGAAAGTTGAATATTGTCGGACTGATACGCTGACAGATGGATAGACCCCTGCACAGAAAGAAGAACGGAGTTATTGAAAAAATACCTAGTCTATTTCCACTTATACACGAAAAAACGCAAAAAACACTGTTATACCGGTGATCAAACCATCGTCAGTAACAAACAATAACTTATTCCTATTGTTCGTTACTGACGATGGTTTGATCACCGAAACCGGTATAACAGTGTTTTTTTTCGTTTTTTCGCGTACCTACCTATTAGTGGAAATAGACTATTTTTTTCATCAAATCCGTTTTTCTTTGAAATGGGTTTCCACGATTTCTTCGCGAGTGATTTAGTTCGTAACTGCACAGAACTCGGACGGAATTTTAATAATATTGTAAGAATGTAAGATTGTAAGAATTTGCAGCATTTTTTGGTCCTACTTGTATCCTCAATTATAACGGTGTGATACGCCTATCACTGGACGGAACCGAAGATTTTGACTATTACCCCCATCAATCACCCTATTGACCATAAGTAGAATAATTGTTGAAAATGGTGCTGGGACCGGATAAACAGTGTATCCTCCTTTATCAGCAAACATCTCACATTATGGTGCATCTGTACATTTAGCAATTTTTTCACTTCATCCAGCTGGAGTTTCATCAATTCTAGGGGCAGTAGGTAAATTTTATCTCAACAATTATCAACATGCGACCAAATGGAATGACAGAAGAGACTCCTTGAATAGAGGCTCATACACAGTCGACTCGGTAAGGCAGTTTATAGGATTCTCGATGCCGTCAGCGCTGTTTTTCCCATCTAAGGCTTTATAGCCGGAGACCAAACCCTCCAGTAATTGGGTGTGAAACTGAATAGATGAAAAGCTCAATTCAATTAAGAGCCGAGATGTAAAGAAATGACTTTTTCTCCCTTCTTCCTTTCCTATACGTGTTCATCTAGCAATTAAAACGCCGTCCCAACAAACAACCAATTACCTTGACCGGCAAACAACGTAGTATTTTACATTTCAAAAGAGGTGGAAAAACTAGGGCGACAGGAGAAAAAAAAAATGGTGAGTAGAAAATAAAGAACGGCAGCGAGGGCAAGGGGATGAGCAAAAGTGGCTCATTACCAGGGCTCAGCCCGCCTTCGCCTTTCTCACGATTACTGGAACAAACACCACCTCACTTTGAATTATTCAGAATTTCTCAGCTTTTCCTTCGTTTCTTCCGCAAAGCCTTTCCTTCATTTTTTTCCCCCCTTCGGTGATGAAAAAATTTTCTTCACGGCGCATTATAAGTATACAAGACCCAATCAAATCTTTAAGCGGGACTTCCCGTCAAGACGTCTCGTTCCTACAAGCAATCAAGGCCCTTTTCGCTTTACTTCTTCCTTCCTGAGATGGAGAGAGAGGAATCTGATCAATTCAAATTTATTCATCTCCGGGATTTGCATGTAGATTTAATTCGGTTAATAACTCGAAGCTAATTTCGCCTCGGGATGAAACTCTGGCGGTGCGGCGGTTTCTAGTTGCAGAGGGCTGCAGCAAGTTCGTCCGCCATAAATTCTAACGTCTTACATAATGATGCGGAACTTTTGAATAATCGCTAGGTATTTATCTAGCTTAATTCCCTTCAACAAACCTCCATTCCACCGAAGTGATGATGGGATAGTTATTATCATCCCTATATAATTTTGTTTACAATACCTACCTAAGTATGTAATATTGTTTGAAATTAAAACTACTGAAAACGAGCGAACTGTTCCCAGCAAAGCACGTGTTACCTGTCACTGATAATAATCTTGAATAATGACCCGCTGTTGGTGGACTTGAATTAATCTATTACGTAGTACAACTCGGTCGCTAATGGCCGTCACCTTACGACGCACGAGGGCATTTCTCAATTCCTCGAGAAATATGGTGCTCACAAGGAGTTACCCGAGGAGGGAGCCATTTTTTTAAATAAATGCAAAAAACTGGACGAAAACTTTTTTTCTGTCGTGCGGACGGGCTGAGAATATGAAAAATTATGCAGCAAAATGTGACCAGCTTTTTCATCCTCGCACCACACCCGAGGGGGAAAGGTTCGCGTGGCACAGTTCTCGAAACAGTTATTATTCTCCCGGGAGGTCGGAGTAGCTGGAAAACCGCGTCCCGGAACTCCTTCCCGTTGCCACATTTAAAACTCTCCACTTCACCTGCGGCGTCTTCAAATTAATAGTTTCTGAGAGGAGGAGAAACCATTTCGTGAGTCAACATCCAAAACACCGTTCCACAGTTAAGATATGAGAAGTTATCTTTCTCCTCGAAGTTGAGGGCTTGAAACGAGACTCCCGCGTTTTACTCTCGGTTTCACTACTTCGCGCCTCCAGTTTTCCAGATTATAGAGGGCGGTGAAAGCTGTTGAAAGGAGCGAATTACACAGGGGTTCAACTCTTAGAAACATTCCCCAGCCAATTACAAAATAAAGTTTCGAGAGCTGTTACAAACTGGTTTGCTGGATGTTTGGAAGCCGACTCCACGTTATACGTTGGAGGGTTCAAATGTTTTAGACACTTTGACTTTTCAAAATAATGACCGGTTCTGAGTCAAGTCCGAGGCCCGCTAACTGGAGATGAGAACAAAGTGAACTATAATGAAAACTCAAGAAACTCGATCCATCCCCCCTCACTTCCTCCCTTAAACACTTCTATTTATATACTAAATTAATACGAATATAAATATGAACATTCTCTTGCACACGCCGGGTTGCCTGACTCTATACAACCATGACAAATATCATATCAAAGTCTCATGTCAAATTTCTGCATCGTAGATAAGTTGGATAGGAAAGAAATCTGCCTCAACTCTCACTGAGCTGACCAAGGTGGCTCTCTTCCATACGTTGTGAATCTTATCCTGTTTCTCCAAAGAGGCCTCAATACACCAGCGCACTGATAGAATACGAGAGGAGTTCTAGCCTCAGAGCAAACTGTGCAGATTGAGATGGCTACCCACGATGGGACTCATCTCAAATTTCAGCATCGTGACTGCTTACTTAAAATTTTTAGCGAATTTTCAAAGACAATGAAGCTATGGGTTCAAAATATTCCACTAACGAATTTTTGAAGAAAAAAATACATATATTATTATGTTTATATATATTATTTGGTTATGTGAAACTCCAGACGATGCCTGTCCTTGGGTACACGATAAAAATTCCATTTCGCCAAAACCTTCGTACTGCCAGACAGAGGGATGCGTTAAGGATGCGTTCGAAGATGAGAAATTTTCAAAATTCTAAGGGGGTCACGTTAGAGCTTATGGGTTAAAAATCGGTTAAAACGGGTAAAACCGCTAATAATTTATATAAAATCACTGAAAGTAGTAGAGAAGGGTGCGATAATACTTCAACATTTGTTCAACTTGCAAAAGTACCTATCAACAAAATCCAAAAGATCCATCATTTTGCAAATTAAATAATATCGCAGAACAACCAACTCGACATCATACAGCCATCGGTGATCATAATCGGATGATCTCTAGCAATGATACTCGTATCTGGGCCGAATTCATGCCGTTTCATTCACAGTCGTGTTGGCGAAGCTTTTCGGTGCAAACGAACGGCTGGTCGTACAGTGCTCCGGGTGGTCTCAAAAAGTTCTTTAGTTCATGATCAATTAAAAATGTAAAAAAAACCATACCCTTCAATTAAAAGTTTTCGAGCTACGGCGTTCTGAAAATTTCAACCCCCATTTTTCACCCCTTAGATATGACAGACGGTAACGCCGAGCTTCGAAGACCAACTAGACCCCAAACGGGACCTATAAACCAAATGTCATTAATTTTGGTTCATGGTAACCGGACGGGCATTTTATTGCATTTTCGGATTCTACGTAACTTTAAACGTAAACCATCAAGTTGGGGGGGGGGGGGGGGGGGATTAAACTTGTTTTTCATGCTCGATTCCAAAGGCTCATTATTGAATATAATAAATCAAAATTTCTGTCAGTCCGCTTTACGTCGTACGCCGTACTTAGCACTTTTCTTGGTTACAAGAACCAAAACTGATGAAACTTTGGTTTATAGGTCCCGTTTGGGGTCTATGTGGTCCGCGAAGCTCGACGTTACTGTCAGTGGAAAAATAGGGGTTGAAATTCTAGAACGCCATAGCTCGAAAACCTTCAAGAGTGTGATTTTTTTTTACGGTTTTAAATTGATCTTGAACTAAAGAATTTTTCGAGACGACCCGGGGCATTTTACGATCAGCCGTTCGTTTCCACCGAAAAGCTTCGTCGTGAATCAAACTGTATAAATCCGGCCCAGATATCATTGGTAGGGAGCACCTGATTATAATCAAGGATGGCTGTATGAAGTCGAGTTGGTTGTTCTATGGTATTAATTCATTTGAAAAATGATGGATCTTTTGGATTTTGTTCGTAGACGTACTTTTGCAACTTGAACAAATATTGGCGTAGTATTGGGTAAATTATTACACAACGGTAAATTTTTACACAAATGTAAATTATTACACAACGGTAAATTAATACACAACTGTAAATTAATACACAAAGATAAATTATCACACATTTGTACATTATTACACAACGTTTTATTATAATATCTACGTAGAAGGGGCATCTGTACAGGTAAATTATTACACAGCGCTTTATTACTTACTTCACGCTTCATGAATAACTTCACATAATGAATGAACTATTGAATCCCGCGCATTTGTATGAAAATTTAATTCCGAGGCCGGCTCCAGTTCTCAATTTAGGGCTTTCTTGGAGGGAGCTCGAGGGTATTGTCCACAGAAAACAGTGATCTACGCAGAAGGGGCATCTATACAGGTAAATAATAAACCGTTATGTAATAGTTTACAGTTTTTTTTCCACAGTAAAACTGATGTTTCTTTGAAAATTCGGTCTTATAGCCATGCTGCACGACTGGAACTTTCCCCTGTAATTCTAGCACGAATGAAGTTTAGAAAGTTGACGAGATTTTCAAGACTCCAAAAATTAACTGGAGGAATTATTATAGGCTTCAGTTATTGATAAACTTCTGCAAAAAGTTGTGAATTTCATGTACCAGCCATATACACCAAGCTTGTTCTTATTGATCTGTTACAGTTGTACTTTCTGTTACGTACGGTTTACGAATGCAGAGCAGATCCGACAGAAGGGTGTCAGATCTTGCAGACCACGGATCCACGTACTCCGTGCTACATCCTCGTACGCCAGGAGGGAGCCCGAGTGCCTCCTTTCCTCTACATGTTGAACATCCCCAGAGCATCGGAGGACCTGCCTTGCCCAGCATCGCAAACCCTGGATCCGACTCTGACGTGTTACCTTCCTCCGAACGGCCCTGATGCGCCCGCTTTCGTCCTCAACGCGCCGCTCCCTCCGAATGCCGACGAGCTGGACGAATCCCCGACGGGGAAACTCAGGCTGCGAGAGGCGAAGGCCAACCCGATCTTCAAACCTCTCAGCAGCGCTGTGGGAAACTCGCAGCAGCAGCACCCAACTCTGAAACAGGCAACAGCTCGTTTAGGGCCGCCATCGCCTCATCTGACGATGGCCGTCTTCCGTCCTCCGGCTGCAACCTCCGAAATCAATCAGCCGTTCGTCACAGCTCGCCCTCAGAACAACTTCCCGAGGGTTCTGTTTTCACCAAAACACGTTCACCAGACCAAATACCACATTATTCACTACACCATACCGTTTCAAAGGGGTTCCCCGTTTTTCAGCCGTGATATTTCGTCATCTGATGCCTCCTACCCATACCCTCCTGCAGGACAAGCTGCCTCAATCAACGCCTTCCAATTCTGACGTATCTGAAACGTTCAAAACGAATTCTGGTACAATCCCATTTAAGTCGATGTTGCTAAGATTTGCGAGTTTATTCGAAAAGAGCACTTTCGATCCACAATTGTTCCGACCCTGTTACTTATGTCATGAATTACATATTCATTGGACGATACCTACTAGTTTTTTCAATAAGTAAAATATAATATAAATAATCCTACCAACACTCATGTACTTAGATATATTCTATGTAGACAGAATATTATCAACTAGTTTGTTAAAAAAAGATATGATTTGTAATATAAACACTGATATACACTATTTGACGTAGCTCTGGAACGTTCAATAGAAGGATTATAATCTTCTAAGTTAGGTATTGTTACAAAAAGATATGATTTGTAACATAAACACTGATATACACTATTTTACGTAGCTCTGGAACGTTCAATAGAAAGATTATAATTTTCTAAGTTAGGTATTGTTACCAAAAGATATGATTTGTAATATAAACACTGATATACACAATTTTACGTAGCTCTGGAACGTTCAATAGAAGGATTATAATCTTCTAGTTTAGGTATTAGTCAAGTAGATCTCGATTTCCCGCATCGAATAAGGTTGCCCGGTTGGCAAGTATTTACCACAAAAAAAAATTAAATAAAACAAACTAAATAAAAACGCTGCTAATCATTACGCAACCGTTTATTATTCTCCCTTATATACATACCAGTACTTTCTGTGTTCAATACCTACCACCGTGCTCCACCCAGGAAAGTTCTGAATCGAGTACCAGCCGGGGAGAGCCGCAATTATTTAGGGAATGCCTACTTATTTCGGCCCCACAAAACCCCCCTCTCGGTCATTTTTGACGTTTTGATGGTCGCTGAACCTAAGAAGGACCCTCGACATATTCCCGAATTTTCATCAAATCTAGATTATTCGTTTGGCCGTGAACAACAACCTTTTACTTACCTGTCATCAGCATCCAAAATACTTAACCACCTCCCTTCAAATCAAGAAAATCACGGAACCATGCTTGTATAATATTATCTGATACTCCCTAGCAATGATATCTGGGCTGATGTTATGTATGCCGCATGATTCCCACTCGGAATAAACTTAAAACGCTGCAAATTATTACGCAACGGTTTATTATTTACTTGTATAGCTGCCTCTTCTGCGTAGGTCACTGTTTTCTGTTGTCAATACCTACCATCGAGCACCCCCACGATCACGCGGGAAAGCCCTAAATCGAGTACTGGAACCAGCCCCGGAATTAGAGTTTCATAAAAATGCGCGGGATTCAATAATTCAATCATTATTTATTTGTTGTTATTTATGAAGAATAAGGCAAATGGTAAACAGTAATGTAAGGAACCGTTGTGTAATAATTTACCTTCTGCGAGGTCCACTGTTATCTGTTGTCAATACCTACCCTCGTGCTCCCCCAGGAAAGGTGTAAATCGAGTACTGGAGCCTACCCGGAATCACTGTTTCATAAAAATGCGCGGGATTCAATAATTCAATAATTAATTATTTGTTATTAATAATAACAAATAATAATAATAACTTATTATTCATGAAGCATTACGTCTGTTAAGTTACAAAAGTACCTATCAACAAAACTCAAAAGAGCCATCATTTGTCAAATGATTCACAGAACAACCAACTCGCGTAATATAGCCATCCGTGATTATAATCAGGTGCTCCCTAGCAATGATATCTGGACCGAATTCCATACCCTTTCATTCACGATCATGTTGACGAAGCTTCTCGGTGCAAACAAACGGCTGGTCTTACAATGCTCCGGGTGGTCTCAAACAATCTTTAGTTCAAGATCAATTTAAAACCGTTAAAAAAACTATACCCTTCTATTGAAAGTTTTTGAGCTACGGCGTTCTGAAAATGTGAACCCCTATTTGTAAGCCCGTAGAGATGACTGACAGTAACGCCGAGCTTCGAGGACCAACTGGACCCCATAAAGGACATATAAACCAAATTTCATTAATTTTGGTTCATGTTGACTAAGAAAAGTGCGAAGTACGGCGTACGGCGGATGGACAGAAATGTTGGTTTATTATTTTCAATATGAACCTTTGGAATCGTACACGAAATTTTGTTTTAACTCCCCCTCAAAATTTGATGGTTTCCGTTTCATTGTATGCAGAATCCGAAAATGGTGTAAAAACATTTCTGTCCGTCCGCCATACACCGTACTTCGCACTTTTCTATATCACCTTGAACCAAAATTAGTGAAATTTGGTTTGTAGGTCCCGTTTGGGGTCTAGTTGGTCTAAGCTCGGCGTTGCTGTTAGTCATCTCTAAGGGGTGAAAAATAGGGGTTGAAATTTCAGAACGCCTTAGCTCAAAAACTTTCAAAAGAAGGGTATGGCTTATTTTATGTTTTTAAATGGACCTTGAGCTAAAGTATTTTTGAGATCACCTGGAGCATTGTACGTCCAGCCGTTCGTTTGCACAGAAAAGCTTCGTCAACATGATCGTGAATCAAACGGTTTAAATCCTGCCCCGCTAGGCAGTATCTGATTATAATCACGGATGGCGGTATGAAGTCGAGTTGGATGTTCTGTGACATTATTTAATTTGAAAAATGATGTATCGTTTGGATTTTCTGGATAGGTACTACGTTTGCAACTGAACTAACGTTGAAGTATTATTGGGTAAATTACTAGACAACGTTAAATTATTACACGAAGGTAAATTATTACTCAATGGTAAATTATTAAACCACGGTAAATTATGACACAACGGTTTATTGTACTATCTACGCAGAAGGGGCATCTATACAGGTAATTTATGACACAACGGGTTATTATTTACCTTATGCTTCATGAATAACTACAAAAATAATTAATGATTGAATTATTGAATCCCACGCATTTGTATGAAACATTAATCCTCGGGCGGAGGGTATTTTCGGGGGATTTCGAGGGTACTGACCACAGAAAACAGTGATCTACGCAAGGGGCATCTATACAGGTAAACATTAAACCGTTGTATAATAATTTGCAGCGTATTTTATTCCATTTCGAATTTTACGTACCTTCAAACATGAAATTGGTGTTCGTGGGGGGGGGGGGGGGGGTATATATATTTTTTTTTTTCCATGCTCGATTCTAAAGGTTCATTACCGAGAATAATAAACCGAAAGGCATAAAACCATTCCCTTCTATTGAAAGTTTTCTAGCTACGGCGGTGAGGAAAATTCAGCCTTATTTTTCACCCTTTAGAGATTCGTTAGTTTCGATTCGTAATGGAGGTAAGTGAGGAGTACGGACAGAATTTTTTTAAATTCCATTTGCGGATTCCACGTACCTTGAAACGCATACCATGAAATTAAGAGTTGGAAGGGGGGGGGGGGGGGGCTGAATGTTTTCTGTGATAGAAATTGACAATTGGATTGTTCATAGAACTGAAAAACATACTCGTGTCCCTGTACCCTGCAACATGGCTTAGTCCGAAACTCGTGGAGTCCACGATGAGTGTGACAATGAGGAATGGAATTGGACACGGAATTTGCCGCTTTTGACATCAGAATCAGATTTAGCGCCCTCGAAATCCCCTGAATCCCAAATTTTAGCTCCAAAATCCGCGTTTTTTAATAGAAAAAAATGCGTGACGTCTCCGGTATGTATCTCCGTCTCACTCGGTTCCCACTTGTGGGAGCGAGAGGCCAACACATACCAGATGACGTCACACGCTTTTTCCTTCCCCTTTTTACCCACTTCCGTTGATTTCCGACCCATCATAAATAGCACCTTTTTGGAAAGCTCTCCGTTAGACCTACAATTTGAAAAAATTTAAAAAAAGCACTTCCATTCCTCATAGCCACCTCGGCGTGTTTCCGTACTCTAACTTGGCATAGGTAGGTAATTAGATTGAAAGTTTGGATTGCAAATATTTACACGCTGTAAATATAATATTTTGTCTATTTTTGCCGTTTCGTCATTCAACAGCAATTTCAAATGCTAGGCGTTTACATTCTTATTTACTTTCTTCACGGAGCTCTGACAATAGAGAGTTTTTGCAACACACTCACGACGAAACGAACGAAACGAAAGCAGTGCTGCGCATGCGCACTTAAGACACCGAAAAGTTTGACGAACCGTGACGACGAAAAATACCGGGATCTCGCGGTGTCAGCTTTCGTCGTGTTGATATGACGAAACGTAATTTAACCTTACATCTGTATAACGCTACCTACCTTCTTCTGTTTTCCTTGGAAAATAAAAATGTTGAGCGTCGTATTCACAGCTGCTTCTTGGCGTCTTGGCAGACTTGACGCCATGTGTGGACATAGATTTGTATTAACCATGGAGTAAAATGGATGAAAGAGAGGTTGACATAACGTTAGCGTGACTCCACCAGCCGGTAGACGCCAAAGCTGAACGAAAACTGAACCGAAAAAGGTTAGCATCTGACTTCGGTCGCCCTATCCGCCATTTCCGTTTCGGTGTCGTTTTCCGTTTCGTTTCGTCACGAGTGTGTTGCAAAAACTCTCTATTAGATTCTAGTGTACTAGGTAGTTCTAGTGTCTCCATTCCCGCTCTGTTCACCCGCCTCCCCGATTCCACGAGAATCAATCGATTGATTATGATCTATTGAGTATAATATTATTTGATTAAATCAATGTATAAACCCTAGAAAAATCTACAGGCAGACGACATCTCTGCACGTCAGTGAATAAAACGATTTTTATCATTCGGAGAATCACGTTATTACCACGCGCGTCAAGCCAGTTCCGCGTTGGTTAAGGTTATTTTTCTTATTTATGTCCCACTTTCGAGGAATGTCAATTGTTCGACAGACGATCGTAATCATCATTACCGGTTTCAATCGAATCGGAAATCGCAGATCAGTTTGGTAGATCAATGATTAGGAACTTCCCGCCACTCACATTCACTAACGCCCATTCGCACCTGTCGATACCCAACTTTTGCATGATACCACAAGTCACTCAAATTTCAGAGTAGGTTGCAAATCAAATTATGTCCAGTTTAACCCGGAAATATGTGACACTTATCCCCCCCAAACCGACACTGGAATGCATCTGAAATAAAACAGTTCCAGTCATGCAGCATGACCATTTAATCGAATTTTTGAAGTCGATGAATTTTAGCTGATGACAATTTCTGGTGAATTTTGGCTCCCAAACATTAAAACAAAGATCCCCTTTCTGTTTATTATTCTGTGAATAATACACCTACGTATCCGCTCAGCGAAAAAATTGTATAACACCCCCTCAAAATTTTTTCTTTTCCGTTTCAAGGTGCGTAGATTCAAAAAATGCAATTTCCTTCCGCCGTCCGCCGTATCACGTGTACGGTGTACCGGCTTCATTTTCGGTCTAAAAAATTCGTTCTTTCGCACACATGCTCCATTTGGGCCTTAGTTGTGTCCCGAAACTTTTCAGCCCGATCGGAATATACCCAGGGGTGTTATGAGTGAAAATGTGTGTAAAATAGGTACTTTTTGCGTTTTAGCAACATGTTAGTAAAATGAGCTTTTGAGGTATCGTTTTCCATGTTTTTGGGGACGAGAATACCGAATATATATGAAGTCGATTTTGACCAAGGAGTGGAAATTTGAGGTTGTTCAGCTCCCAAATTTGTTTTTTTGTGAGTCAAAAACGTGCGATATCGTCTAAAATCACCATCAATTTGTAGAATAACACTAGGAAAAGTGTCAAAACGTGGATCAAGACGATTAAATGGCACTACCAATGATCAATGATAATTTGAAAAAAAATCAACAAAAAGGAGCGTACGTAATACAAGTTTTGGGGGCCAAAATTGGTGGAAACCACCAGAAATGGCTGTTTCAATTATTTTACTTGAAAGAAACATTAAATGAACAGCCAGCATTTCTGTAGGTATGTCCAATAGAACAATAAACCCATGTGACAAGGACTTTGCAGCGTTTTTGTTAAATGTTTTGTATGATTATTGAAATGAATTTCCGGTCTGAATTCACCAGTGTACCACTTTTGGTGAATTTATATAATTTTCTATTATCGTCTCGATTTGAGACGTTTTCACCGATTTTTGGCCCCCAAAAACTCAAAATCACTTCTTTTCGTTTTTTAACAAATGAAGGAAGCCATTCTTTACACAACTTGGTGGTTAAGTATTGATTTTTTTAAATAGATTTTTGACAAATATTTCCAATTTTGAGCGATTTTTGAAAAAAGAAAGAGTTTTTGCTTTTGAAAATTGCGTCCTCAAACCTATCTTTTCGGCTGCCACTACGCACAAGAGACTCAGTATGTAATATAGGTAATTCAATATTCATACAGGGTGTCCCAGCTGTTACTGCCTAGCCCTTCTTTCGCCTCTAACGCTATTAATTTTTTCCACAGATTCCAAAAATCATATTTTGCGCGCCATCAGTACGCCTAATAGTGCGCAATGTGCATTAACTTTGTTATTTCGAATGGGAAATGTACTCGTACATATTATACATTTAAAAAAATCTAGGATTCGATTCAAAATTGAGTGGAAGAAAATTGACGAGTTTTCCACAATTTTTCCAAGTTCTTCAAGTTTTTCAAATTTTGGACCCATTGCAATTTAAAACTCTAAAAATATAGAAACAAAAATAAAGAAAAATTTAAGGGGTCGAATAATTAGTCTTTTGGTCGATTCCAGCAGGAGATGCTATAATAATTGAATACATCTCTATGGGTGGTAGGGTGGAAGTGGTTACGAGTACATTCAGCTGCCATCGTTGATTTTCGTATTGCGAAAATTATATTGCGAAAAGTAATGCTATATGATAGAAAATCACTCACTTCAAAATTTGTTTGTTTTCCATGTTAAGTTTTAGGATGATTCGTCTCATAGTAAGACCAATATCACAATCCTGGAGCCGCATGAGTCCATTAGACTGTATCGTCGTACTCTGTTGTTGAACTAATTGGTAATGTAGCCAGAGGCTGTGCTTTTGTTAGTTCCTCACACCACCGAATTCCACGCTGAATAGTCACTACTGATCTCGGCATTGAGAATCTCTTACTTATCAAATCATTTCCTCATTTACAAAAACCCGCAAACAGCCGGAGGACACCTCATTAACCCCCATCGAAACTTCCTTATTATCCGTTTCTCAATCCGTGAATCTATCAATACCCGTAATGTCCAGCACTCAGAAGATGTTCCGGTACAGGAAAAATCTGATGATCTCCCTTACAAATCACAAGGTCGCGAGATGTGTTTGAAACTGGGGGATTGCCGTATTAACAGTGAAAGGGAGGAATCACTATATAAAGCGACTAAAAGTGTGAGCTGTCACAGTTCATGAAAGTCACAGAACGATGAGATTGGTGAGTACAGAGTTACCTGATTATTTTTAGTTAAATTTGAACGTCTCAATACATCCAGTCATACAACTAACATCTTTATATAAAATTGGGCTTGTTAACTTGGTATCAGCGGGTGCAACCAGTTTTAGAAGAAATGAAGTGAAAGTTGAAAGTAATTCATAAGAAACCTATTCATTTAATAACAAATAAATAATAGATACGTTATTATACTAAGGATGGTTTCATTGACCAGTGTTTACTATTTCACTCAACAGTAGAGGGGAAAATCACTTTAAATTGCCAAAACTGTGGTTGCATTGTGACCTAATTTTTGTAGATCAATAAAGAAATACCTGATCGAAAGGTCGAAAGAGGCAAGAGGTCGAAGCATGAAAAAAAAACTAATATGAAACATATAAAAATAAAAATAGAAAAAACGCTGCAAATTATTACATAACGCTATATTATTTTCCTGCTTAGAAGCCCCCTCTCCGTGTATCACTGAATTTCCTTCTGCGTAAATCATTTTTGCAGTAGATAGACACCTACATACCAACGCGAGGACACACACATACACACACACACAAACACACAACACGACAAATTTGCCACGAGATTCGAAGTAAAAGCTGTCTGAAGTTCGGTAATTATGGTTAGGTACATAAATATGCGTTTCTCTTCCGCGCCCATCTCCTTGAAAACGCCATTTCGGCCCCACAAAACCCCAACCCGGTCATTTTAGAAATTCTAACGGTCGGTGAACCTAAGTTGGACCCTCGACATATTCCAAAATTTTGCCAAATTTGAATGATTCCTTTGGCCGTTCCCAACAAACTTGTACAAATATAAAAGAATAAGCTAACTGACAAATATTAATACGATTCTATTCCCACAAATATGCATATGCATAGCTTACAAGGTTATTGTAAGCCGTATGATTAATTTTCATAAGTTCTGAATCAATTTAAAAGCGTCACAAAAACCATACCCTTCTACAAAAAGTTTTCGAGTTACGGCGTTTTGAACAATTCAACCACCAATATTTCACTCCTTAGAGATGACTGATAGCAACGGCGAGCTAACCTGACCAACTAGACCCCAAAAGGGACTCGGACCAAATTTCATTAATTTTGGTACATGGTAAATAACGAATTGCCGCGGACGGACAGACATTTTTCTATTCCATTTTCCGATTCTACGTACCTTGAAACGCAAACCACCAAAGTTTTGAAGGAGTTAACGATTTTTTCTATTTTTCTATTTTTTGTTTAAATTATTTTCAATAATGCATTGTTCGTCCAGCCGTTCAATGTTAGTGAGTTTGCACCGAATAGCTTCGCCAACATGATCGTGAATGAAA